>JASKDV010194553.1:0-11316 GCA_032466395.1 Aegires albopunctatus
GCCCAGGACGGGAGGAAATGGAGAGCTTTTGTTGGTGGCCTATACTCCGATGTGGGGTGAAAAAGGCTGATGATGATTGTAAATGAGGTTCTCGTATTAGGTAGTTGCTATCATTTCAAAATTTCAAAAGTCAGTACTCAGTTACACCTTAGTTCCTAGGGTCGCATTCTTATAGCTGCCAACCAGTAGGATACGTTCATACTAGGATTTGATCAATCCTAAAACCGTGAATGCTTATCTTATTATTTTCATCTTGGGTTTAAAATTCTGTTTCAATAACTTCCTCTACGTTAACTTGCCTTGAAACGATGCAGGTAAGGCAGTCTAAGCATTACCAATCCTGATATTTCTATTCATTGCTACCAGGTTGTTTTTCTTCTAGGGAAAATGAAAGTACGATTTTGTTTTCTGAAAAGTTTTTTTAGCCATGCTCATAAAATACGATTTCGGTTTCTGAATAGTTGGCAGCTATGCATTATCAATGTTCCAGGATCGTCAAGTTATTTTGCTCATAGGTTATTCCTTCTTCTTATTGCAGGTGACAAATGGACATTGAGTACCAACCTAAGTCCCATGGCTGGCAACCTTCACTCTTGTTACTACCAACGTGTTCACGAGTATCTTCAAGTAGGTGTAGAGTTAGAAACCAGTTTACGGATGGCGGAGAGTACAGCCACTGTAGCCTATCAGCTTGATGTTCCTAAGGCGGACGTTGTATTTAAAGGTATCAATCCTTCTCTCTTCCTTCATTAATCACTCTCCATTTGGCTGTTCTTAATTAAGATTTTCGTTGATTTGAGATACATTTTGATTTATGGCAGTCTGTGCCAAGGGAAGACCGATTTGTCACCTTAAGTTTGTTTCCCTTTATTAACATTTCTGATTATTTCAAACCATTAACTGGTTCCCTGGGTACTTGGTGCTTTAGGTTGAGTTGCCTGTGTATGTTCTTTTAAAGTACAACTACATATCTTTTTTTTTAACTGACAAGGACGTCAGTGGCCTAGTGATTAACACAGTTCGTACACGAGAAAGTCCTGCAACTCTACTCATCGACACTGGTCAGCTGGGTAATTTGGTGGGATTGTATTCCGCCAGAAATAAATTTTCTCAATAGCTTCTGGTCATTGGCGGTGTGTCCTTAGGTAAGACACTTTGAACTATACACCTCCCTCAACTCAAGGGTGAATGAGTACCTGGCCGTTAAGACAGCATTGTCTGTGTCCGAAAATTGTTTGTTTTGTCCTGTGTGTTCCGTTTTGCTGTTGGTCAGTGGAAGTGGGAACAATTTTAAAAGTGCTAAGAGACTAGGGTTCCTCGGTGGTAGGTGCTTCATTAAATTTAACAACCAATGGATACTGTTTTTCTTTCATACCAGCTGCCACTAAATTGTTGAACAAAATTCATGAAAAATTATTATGCATTCTTTCAACAATGTTTTGATATTTATTGATATCATCACCATCATTATTAGTATTACTGGATAACCCTCTTTGCAGCATTGCTTGCAATAATTAAATGAATACATTGTTATAAGAGAGGCCCTTCAGTGACAAAGTGCAATACTCACTCTCCTTTCTTCTAACATAAATGCACACACGCTCACTCCTTTCTTCTAACATACATGCACACACGCTCACTCCTTTCTTCTAACATACATGCACACACGATCAACACGCCTCCCATCAAGGTTGCCACAGGGCCCGGTGTTGAAACACTTAGCCCGGAGAAGCGTTCGGACCTTGAAAATAGCCCAGAGTTGAGATATTAACGTAGCCATCCTCTTATACTATTATATTTTTTAAATTAAGCGAAGTCACCGCCTCATTACAGATATTTCTGTAAAATCACAAAAAATTATGAAGCCATTATAGAATTTTAATCATCAAACTAGGGAGGGATCTGTTGAGGGAGACCTGCCTGTATATGGCTAACTGATACCATTTTTAACCTACCTATTATTCAAATGCTTTTTATTGATCACTATTAATGTCAATACCATTATGCTACTCTTTATTTTTAACGATTGCTCCATACTATGAGAATTAATTAACAATATTGAATTGAATCTTTATTTCTATAATGTGAAAGATAAAAACTTACTTGTCCTGATCCCCAATCTTTTATTAATGAAACTTATCTTTCATTTCTCTTTGATTTTCTTTTGAAATCACCAAATTTAATTGGAACATAAGGATGATATATCTGACAATCGGTTTTCACCCATTTCAGGTCAGTTTGACAGCAATTGGTGTATAGGAGCTGTGATGGAGAAGAAACTGGTGCCTTTCCCCTTCACCTTGGCCCTCAGCGGCTATGCTAATCACGTTAAGAGTCAATATCGCTTTGGCATCGGAATCATCATCGGGTGAACGTCTTTGGAGTGTTGAACATTTTTGTTGTAGTGATGGTGGTTGTTATAGTCTTGCATTGACCAAAGCATGTCGTGAGATATTTTTAAACCTGGATTACTTTAGGTTGACGTTACAGGTATATACACAGGAAAGTCAGCAATGATGAAATGTTTGTTTGATGGCATTTAACAGTTAGAATATCTGGTTGGGTCATTGTGGACCTGGCTAAAATCTGTGGGTGAATTTACTCTTGTTTGGGTTAGGACTTTAATTTTGCTGTCTCAAACAAATAGACTGTATATGGGCATAGCTATTAGGTTTTTCTCGTTTCAAACGGCGGTGTTACTTTTATCCATGGTTGTGGGGGATATCATTTTTTAGAGTAGTTCATTATGAATATTGAAATCTTGTTTTGGGGTCAAAAGTTTACAAAGTGGACAGAAATAAGGATTCTTGTTTTATGGCAGAGGTTATTTCATTGAGTGAATGACATTCCTATTTAAGCACCGTTACCAAACCTATAGTTGGATAGGTTCCATTGTAAGTTGGCTATTACACGTTCTTTAGTAGCCGTGTCTTTATCATACATTGTTTTGTGCATTTTTTATTATGTTGATCAATGAACAAGTAAAAACCATTACAATCGGACCTATCAATATGAAAACACTGCCCCTCATTTCAATTTCCATGCATTGCCATGCAGCCATGGTCGGAGCAACGAGCTGCTGAATAAATGATTTGTCATTAAACCCACCGTGTCTTTGAAACAGAGAGATGATTTGGAAAGGCATATGCCAGTTGTGAGCCTGAAGAGATAAAAGTTGCATAATTCATCTTTTCGTACTCAGATGTGTGTATCAGATTGGTGCGCGTGGTGTGTTTCATTGGCACGCATGGTATCATCATTGGCACTCATGGTATCATCATTGGCACTCATGGTATCATAGAAGTTGTCTCCATCGTGTACATACTCATAATTTATTATCAAATTTCAGGTACGCGACATCTTTTCTGTGATGTTGTTTTCGGTCCTTGTTTGTGTGCTTGCAATCGTTTACCCGTAGCCCGGTTAAGGAGGAAAGATGTCAGGGTTTAAAGTTGAAACAGCGGATGAAATGTTTATTGACTCAGTTTGTAACTCGATGAGATGTAGGCGTTGGCCGTAACTGTGCAGTGTATAAGATATATGAAATCCAACGTATGTGCGGTTATTGGTGGGTTAGGGCTTTATGATAAGTTTGTTATTTTGATAAAAAATATATATATTAGACAATAGACCATGGTTGATAGATTATCACCTTGCTTTTATAGTGATAGTTGATAAGTTATTTAATGGGTAACAGCAGTGATCTATTGCCATCTCCTTAGCCCTTTCATTGTCAGAAGAAAGAAAGACAGTTTTTTGGAGATGATATTTGTACATCTTAAGGGGGCTTGCGGATCTGATGTTGAGAGATTTTGACATGGTTAACATACAATATTAAGTCAAGTTTAGAGAAACCCCACTTTGTTGACGATATTGGAGATGTATCTTTAAAAAAAATATCCTTGCCACCCATAAGTTCTTTTATTTTATTTTTAAAAAAGTATTATTCATGCTGATAAGATCAGATAGAGTTACCTGTGATAGGAATGGTACGAACGTTTTTTTTCTTTTTGAAAATATTTTCCTCCCTAATTAGGAGAGAAATCTTTTTGACCTGCTTTTTATTACATTTCTTATGTTGCCTTTTGGGCACATAGTCGTATATTTATATATACGTGTATCATATATATACAATGAAGTTACGTATGGTGGATGAATGATGCTGCTGTTGAGGATATGGTGTACATTTTGAAAACCGGATATTCCATAGCTTATCTATGTTTTTTGTTTGTTTTTG
The DNA here is from genome assembly GCA_032466395.1 of Aegires albopunctatus. Classification (NCBI taxonomy): domain Eukaryota; kingdom Metazoa; phylum Mollusca; class Gastropoda; order Nudibranchia; family Aegiretidae; genus Aegires; species Aegires albopunctatus. The sequence goes on from JASKDV010194553.1 coordinate 4,238, forward strand.
TTTTCATTTTTTTTTTTTTTATAAGTGGAAGGAATGTTAGACGTCTTAATGTTTATATTTTGTTATTTCACTTAGGTCTTATTTTCAGCATTTGTTACAGAATAAGGCATTATTATGCAAGGACGTCGTATGTCCTTATGTCATAGAACGGTAATACGAAGATCTGTGTACAGATTTTAAGTAAGGTTTTTGTTTGTTGATTTTTAGGTAAGAATGTGAAGATGGTTAGCTGAAAGGTGAATAGTGTAGTATGAGAGAAAATGAATTTATGTCTGTAGTTAGGTGATGACATTAATTTGTGGTTTTGATATTGATTATAATAAAAAATCTAATATTTATAAAGTACCAGTCTCAATCGGACAAAATTAAGCATTGAATATCGTATAGTTTCTTCTAATACTTAACACTGCACGTCAACCATTGAAACAGTGATGATATAGCAATTAAAAATAATTAATGTAATTGATTTTTTTAAATAGTAAAAAAAAAGCCTGTTGAAGCAAAAGTGATTTCAGGTTCTTTTTTGAAACCATTATTATGGAAGATTCCCTGAAATTCAGCATCATTCCAAACTATAGATATTGGGAGAATAGGCTTGGTTCTTAAAGCCAGGATAAACCTAATCTATATTTAGAATGTTGTAATGGAGGATTTTGAAACAAGACTTTGATATGCTTTATGGTCAAAGGCTGAAAGGCTGAAAAAATTAAAAAATAGATGCCTACTTTTTCTGATATGGAATGCACAGATTTCATTGATAACTGTTCACATTACTTTTGTGAAGTCTGCTAATGATAAGATCCTCTTCCTGTAATGGTTTTATTTACCAACATGAACTCACAATGATTTCTAAATATATATTCCTTAGATATAGAACTGTTATTGCTGTTTGATATCTTTTTATAGGCAATATTTGATTATTTTAATTGTTCATTGCATTTTAATTTGTTGTTTTTTAAGAATTGAACAAAGTATAATAAAAGGAATGAAAGTATTGAAAGAGAGCATGATTTCCTTCGTATGTAAAGGTTACATCTTTGCTGAGAGCAAAATTATATCCATTTTGGTTAAAACTGTCACAAGCTCTTATTGAAATTTTAAAAATTCCAGCTATTGTATTCTTGAACGTTGACTATTTCGCAGATGCTAATGAAGAAACTGTTTCAATGCATGCAGAGGTATATAATTAATCTACAATGATGCTAAAATCTGTAGGAAATAATCAATTTTGTACATAAATTCAATTTGTGATTTTGATAAGGATGGTCATGATATGGAATATGACTTGTGCAGGTGTAGATGTGTTTTTGATTCAAGTTGTGTAAGTAATATTTGTCTGGTCTCAAATGTTTAGAAACAAAATTGTATGAAAGATGTATGAATTGAATAGGGATTTTTTCTCTCTCTCACTTTTTACATCCACACTCCTTCAATTTTCTTCATCGTTCATTGGAGGAAATTTCAAGTTTTGTATTTCAGTGGAATGGCTGCCAGATATGAATAAAGATTATCAAATCATTATTTTACATTTACCCTTTTCTTATATTTTTTCTTTCCATTTGTTAATAACTGTTATGGAGAATGTGTATATTTAAGAAATGTTCAGTATTTGTGACCACTCATAATTGTGCTTTATCTGTACACTTCAAAAGCACTCTCCTTAATTTTCCTCTCATTTTTCTTTTATAGTTCTTCCTTTTTTCTTTTCACCTTATTGAATTAGGTCACTATACTATATAAAAGATGTCAAGTAAAACCTCTCATTACAAATATTAGAAGCTCCTTGGAACTTCTTTAGACACGTTCTACGAAGAGACAAAGAAATCTTCGCCAACAGAGCAACGCACGCTATTTTACATAAATTGGCAATAAATTCATTGGCCAACCAAAAACAATGCTCCCACTCAGTCGTGCTGAATAACTGAATAGAGACCCCCCCCCCCTCTTATACAATATCCATTTCAACTCCATTCAATCAGCGAACTAGATAAGATCACTAATCTCACAGAAGACGTAGGCGAGAACTGACAAAACAGTATAAAGATCGCCGCTGCAGCGTCACATCTCAAAGTCACCAGCACCCAGTGTGGAATCACTCTCCTTCCTATTCCAATAACCTGCCAAAACTCAACAAGGTTGATCTTTACCATATTAATTATTAAGTGCTGCTGTTAAGTTTACATTATGCAAATATTTCTTCTTGGATATTAAAGTTTTATTTTATCTTAACTTATTACTGTCAATACAGTACACAAGAAGAAGAAAAAATAATGGAAGTACACAATTTGATTTTAAGTATTATGTTAGTTAACTGACTGTATGTAGATCTAAGTATTTCATATTGTAGCTTATGAGTATCAACATTGACCGCAAAGTATTAAAATCTATTATGGCAAACCTTGAACAAATTTCGAACAAGACAATATTATTATAATAAACACAAAATGTCTATTATTATGGAAATACAATTTCATGAACCAAACGCAAGTGTATGGAGAGAAATTCAGCATTTTTAATTCTATGAAGAATAAATTTATAACTTGCAGTTCTTGGCCACTGTACAGTCACATTTTTCAGAAGCATCGTTGAAGGATTTGTAAATCATAATTATTATAATATGTAATTAATAATAAAATAATAATAGTAATAATAATAATAAAAATAATATTAAATCATATGAAATATTTACACATTTACTTTTCTTTTCAATTGAAATTAATAATAGTCTCTTTTTCATAACTCCCTTTCAACATCAAACATAAATTTGTGCAAAAAGACAGACAGGCGAAGTGGTGGTAGGACCTAAAGATTGTTTTGATGATTTCAAGTTAAAATAAACAAACTGTCAAAGCTGACAATACTGAAAATTTAAAAAAAGGGATATTTTATGTTTGCTAGAGGTGGAGGAAAAAGCGAACTCATTAAAAAATAAATAAATTTGAAATTGGGAATTATAACAAGACAAGATTAGAATAGCAAACTGACTTTCATGGTAATGGCAATGTAAAAAAAAAATGGAGAAAAGGGGGACACTATATTTGTTAATGAATACATGGAAATGATGATAATAATGATAATCACTATATTGAACAGCAATTAACCTATTTCTGTGTCTCTCATTCTTCCTGTCTTTTCTTCAATTCTCAACCTCTCTATCTCTCGCCTCTCTCCTGCAACCATTCATTATATCATAGAAACCATTGGATTATCAACTCCAAATATATATATAGTGTATGTATGTATATATATATATATAAGTATGTATAATATATATATATGCACGTATATAATAATATATGATGAACCTCAATGCTACAGATACAGTGATAAAACATGTTTTGGAGAAAAACAAAAGGGTTTCATAATTTGATGAGTACATATAATCATAATAATAATAATACTATAGATATATTAAGATACACCACAAGATTGCTTTTCATTTTTCATATATCCATCCATTCATTTATCCGCCGATCAACCCATCTTCTATCAAGCCTTTCACTTTCAGTTTCAATCATGAATTCCATTAACAACAGCCTTGGAAAAGTACAAAACCTTTTCGTTACAGAGAAGGAAAATAAAAACCAAAAGCCAAAATAAAAAATTCCCATTAACTGAACCTTCCCTGGTTTAGACTAGAACCAATTCTACAACGGTGTGCGCCCAAGAGATGATTTGTATTTTTCTTGGCGTATTATCATAATTCTTACTTTCATCAACACCAAAGGGAGTAACGCCAATGTCGTAGTTTATGGCGGGTCGTGAAGAGAAGAAAGAAAATGACCATTACAATATATTTATATAATATATATAGTATAGTAGCAGTAGTAATGATAATAGTAATCATCTCTAAGTGGTTAAAAGGAATGAAAAACCAAACCTACGACAAACTACAATAATTAACGACGTTACAGTTTTAAAAATGATAATCAAAATCTAAATTCTTGCTTAAGTTATCATAAATAATAATAATAATAATAATAATATACAATTCCCCTGATCACCCTCCAATATACAAAGACATTTTTGCTCAAAATAGTCGTCCTCATTACACACACAAATTTATAAAAGACAACATCTAATCCTCATATTCTTGTGCAACGACTAATAATTTGTGTAGTAATTGGAACAGGCCCTTGTCAGAGAGCCGTTTTCTTATTCTAAATTCTATTGTCCATGCATACAAACTTTGACCCCTTACATAAACACTCACACACACACCTTAACTTGAGAAGAATCACAGTCTAAAATATGATATACATGTAGCCCATTATACGTACCATTTCATTAATTCTCTCTCTCTCTCTCTCTGTCTCTGTCTCTCTGTCTCCGTCTCTCTCTCTGTCTATCTCTCTATGTATATATATATATATATATATATTTATATATCCACACATATCTATCATCCAAAATTTTACAAAAAAGGTTTTCATGCATTGGATGAAGTCCAAGACTTCAAGTTTAGGAATGAACACACTTCTGTGTGGAAGTTAGAATACAAGTGAAAGGGATCATACATTAGAAACATGCCAACAACAGAAAAAATGAAACTCAGGAGATCTTAGCATTTATTTTGGTTTAAACGCATAACAAAAATATATCGAGAGAAAAAATGAAACAGTTTCAATTTCTTTTTGGTTTAATTATTTTTTTCAAAATAGCCGTTTTCGATTTAACAGATTTCTACAATAGTAGTAGTAGTAGTAATAATAATATTAATATTCCTAATTCCTGTAGTCTATAAGATAACAACATTTTCCAAATACATATAGAAGAATATAATATAGGCAATGTCAAGGAATGAAATTAATAACTTTTGTACATTTCCAATATTGACATAACACCACCACTACACGGACAAGCTAGAATCTAAGTCATTATAATAATGCTTCAACGTTGGTGCTTGACTCATGTCTTTTTATTTTATTTTTTAGAATGACTAACGCTACAATGATTTTATATTTTTTACATAATTATAAAAATCCCACCAATTGTTAAGAAGAAAAGAATAAAATAAAATAAAATTGTCTGTTTTGATTACGGGCTTTAAATTTCATAGGTGAGATTGAGGAGTAGGGCAATGATGATGATGATAAGCATTTGCATCGTCAAGAGAAAGAATTTTGTTTTTTTACTTTTGTTTTCCATGTAAAATATTAGTTTTAAATTAAACTTAAACATTCAATGGGAGGATGATGGGTAGAATTGTTTGAGTGCACTGTGACTTATGAGATTTAGTTAGTCCCAATTCATGCATTATGAGGCAATAGAACTATATAACGGTAGATTATTTTGTACTGCTACTATCTAAAGGACAAAATAACAAACAAAGAAAACGGCATGACGAAACAAGACTCCATGGAAAAGTTTACGAAATTTAAAGGTACAACAACATGACGAAACAAGATTCCATGAAAAAGTTTACGAAATTTAAAGGTACAACATGACGAAACAAGATTCCATGAAAAAGTTTACGAAATTTAAAGGTACAACATGACGAAACAAGACTCCATGAAAAAGTTTACGAAATTTAAAGGTACAACATGACGAAACAATCCTCCATGAAAAAGTTTACGAAATTTAAAGGTACAACATGACGAAACTGTTCAAAATTCAAAATTACAGGAAAGAGAACATTGGGGGAAGGAAGATGTGCAATGTTCACAAAGTAGATCCATAATTAAGTTATCAATGCTGATAAGATTTATCATAGTTGTCAAAATCATGTTGATAACAATAACAACAGTATATGCAATAAAGAGATGATGATGATGATAATGATAATAATAACATAGATGATGACAGTGATAATCAGGGTGTTGGCAAAGATAATTGTGATAGGAATTGACCATCTGGCATTTGTAAATGTATACAAAATATATATCAAAATAAATAAATAAATCAAAAATAATAATAATAATAAAAATAAAGACTGTGTCCTTACATACATGACATAAAGAAACAGACAAAAAAAGGCCATTGTTGGTTGCTTATTATTAAAACAAAATATAACTTATTTCAACTTAAAATATATTTCACTTTCAGGACATATGTAATGCATGATAACCTCAAATCATCGTATTTTCAATTTGTAACGGAAATTTTCAAAAACCATTTACCAGTTTTTAAATCCAATTTAAACCAGCATTCAACGACTGACGAACATATTTTTTCCTGATGCCAAATCATTTATGGGAAAAATGAGAAAAACAAAAATCAAATTTTGACACACATGAAGGTGATAATGCCATAGACGATCACCATTGCTTTAGTTTGATTGGTTAATTACTCAAGACATCAACAAAATTGATATATCCCAAGATTTCGTCTGTTTTTTACAAATCATTGGATTAAATTTCAGTTTCACCACCGAGAGAGTTCCATATGATCCTTAAATCAACAAATACCTCACAATGAAGATAATTTGTATGTATTATATCTAACGGTAGTCTCTGATCACACGTGAAAAACGTCGTTATCTCACCACTTAAGCGGGAAATGGGAAGATAAAAGCACCTTTAAAAATGGTAGGAAAATTCATGCAAGCTGTTACAGTTACGGCGCTCAAAATTGTCAAACTGAATAAATCAACGCACAAACCAACCAACGGACTGACTAATTGACTGAGAAATCATGAAAGTGAAAATAGGTGAAGTAATGGAAGCATTGAAGAGATATCACACTACGTAAGTGAAGATTCTATGTACAAGTATGTTAAATAATAATAATAACAACAATATTTTTTTTGTTTTTAACATACAAAAACGCATGCATATAAGTTGCTTAATTGAAAACAAAAATATTTATAATTTCTAACCGTAAAGAGATTTTCACACCTGTATGTTAATCGCATGCATAGTTAACATAGAACAAACATATATATATAAATGCACAAAAAAAAACCCCAACCAAACCCCCACGCATTAAACTCAACGTGAAGTTTTTAAAAAATCTCCATACCAAAACTTCTATTGCTAACATTATTAAATTAAAAAACTGCAGAGGGACTAACTTTAAACCAAGTAGTAAAGATAATGAATACCCCCCCCCCCCCACCCCCTCCCTCCAAAAAAACAAAA
>JASKDV010194586.1:0-11315 GCA_032466395.1 Aegires albopunctatus
CAACGTATGTTTCTTGTTTACCATTGTCTTGTCTTGTGACTGTTGCTTGGTAGATTACGTTTTTTTGTTGGCAGTTATCGTTATATATATATATATATATATGCTGTGACTATCAGGAACAATTCTACAAAGTAATTTCAACCAGATGCATTGATTTCAAAAACACTTCTGAATCAAAAGTGAAAACTCACCTTTTTAGTATTGTAATGTGTTATAGACTAGGTTGAGCATTCAGATGTTTTTAATTTCTTCTTAATGGGACATGTACTTACATATTTATTTCATTATCTAAGATGTAATCACCTTGAGCTTGCGATTTTTACTAGGTAAGGCACTATATAAGAATTTTCCATCATTATTATTCATTGTTATTAACCAAGGTAGTTAGTTATGTTTTTGGAGCTTGTTTTTATGAATATAGGCCTTATATGTTTTAATAGAGGTAGTTTCCACCTTCATCAGTTTCAAAAAAAAAAAAATCTCTTTTTCAATCAAGTGATTTACATTAGGGGATTAGATGCTTTGGTTTAAGTGAAATTAATCGCTGAAGAAAATGAATGAAGGTCAGTGAGCCTGCATTGATTTATATGATACATATCATGAAGGTAGAATGGATAAGCCACAGTATCTGCATGTGAAATCCAGAGGGTATGAATCTCTTAAAAGAGTTTATGGTCCACCCTTGGGCAAGGTTATTTACACAAGTTGACTATGACGGCAGCACTGACCAGTTCGTAACGCTTACGCTTGGTGATGGTAAAAATCAATTGACAAATTTCATTTCATGGATGTATTCGTGAAATGTATTATTTGTATTTTATATTATACTGACTATTGGCTATAGCCTATTTTATTATAATTTTTTTTTTACGTTCAAATTTTATTTCAGGTCGTAAGGATGATGACAAAGATGACTCATCTCAGAGTGAGGGTCAAAGTCGGGACGTTCAAGAATTTGTCAGTGCAAGAATTGACATAAAGAAATTTGCCTTATTTCTCAACAGCCAGCAAGTGAATCCAACCCGCGTTGTTTGTAGTAAGCTATTTGTCATTGGTTGGAGATAAAGTTTAGTATGAATTCTGCCGTTTGTATGCAAAATGCAGTATATTTTTTGGGTTGTTTTTTTTGTTTTTTTACTTAACTCACTGAGGACCTGCTGATTTGAACCAAGCACACCCCCTGGGACCAACCATTTTTATACATTGTAGTTTGATGTTCTGTGTTGAATTTTGTGTTTGCTTTGTATAATTTTCAGAGTATGAAACTAAAACATTTAGTATATGCAATCATAGTCATGCAAACATGGCAACCTGAGTCTAGCTGGGGCTTGGTCGTCAGTGAGTTAATACATATCTTGTGATTTGGGTGCATTGAAGGATGAAAGTAATAGGACAGATGGCTATCATAGTCTTGGATGATCAATATCTGTTTCGAACTAAACATTGTTAAATTGAGCTCTTTCTCTTTTTTCTTTCTTTTTTTTTGAAGCAGAGGTGTAATATATGGTCAATGGCAATATATGAAATAGGGCTAAATTTATATGATTACTCTTGAACAGAATTATTTCCATGGTTTGGATTGGAAAAGGGGGGGGTCAAATGGCCTAGTTCATAACAGAGTTCAATCACATGAACACTTCAGCATCACTCATCCCTTTTGCTGGTCAGCTTGGTGGGATTAAATCATAGGTGATGGGCATTGTGGTTAATGCATGCTTGGGCTTTTGTAAAAGTAATTTATGCTTACTGTCTTCAGTTGTTTCTTGTGGGATTGGGATGATTTATTAAAATCTGTATCATTATTATTATTATTATTATTATTATTATTATTATTATTATTATGATGGTTGTTATTATTATTATTATCATCATATATCATCATCATCACCATGATTGATAATACTGTGGCATCCTGACTCTGCCCAACCACATACTACACGATGTCATATTCTGAAGATGTATGTATATGTATATATATTGCGACAAGAATTAGAAGTAGTGGAGAGTACCATCTCATTGTTTTATTTGGTGTGGCCACAAGTTTACCATTGGCTGGCATAGCCCAAATAATATTTTGTCTCTATTTTCCTTACATTTTTTGTTATGAAATTTTTTAATTATTTTTTTCAAATGTTTTTCTTTTCTCCTTTTGTCTTTCAGATATTGTAGATCACAAGTTGGCCCATTTCTTCCTCATGCATGACGACGTCACTTTACAGTATTTTTTATCTGTTGTATCAAGTTAACATTGAAATGCTGCGTGACATTCAATCTTCAAAGCAATATGACATTCTACCATAAACTTATGACTTCAAGTTTCCTGTGTGAAGATAAGGAGTGATTCGTTTATAGATCAGTCACATTTTGAGAATGGGAAACTTATTGAACAAGGATATAATTCTCAAAACTCAATCGTTCCATCGCCTATAATTAAGCCTCCACGATGACTAGGGTGGTTAGATGACCAATTGGAGTTTGTGCTTTGCTTTCGTATCTGGATTTTTCCATGGGCAGAATAATAAACCGATATTGCCCTCCTGAAGCTATAGCCTGAATCATCCCAGGCTTTCTTTGGAATGACCCTTAAAGAAACATTTCTTTTTGGGATTTAACCCGGCAAATTTCTCATTTTCATTTTATTTCCTTTTTGTGTCAGAATCTTTCAGTTATTGATTTTTACCCTAGCCATAGTTTCCAGAAGGTCTACTTAAGGAGCTGAGGATATTTTTCTTGTTTCCATAATATCATCCAGAGTTTGCATTCACCTTATAACTTGGAGTACCCCACAGAGAAATAAGTCAGGTGACCATTGGCCAATTGCAAAGTAGCTTAACTCTTTGACTACCAGGATAAAAAGGTTCTAAATTTTTAATTCAGACCCTGGCTCTTATTGCTGCTCTGGAAAATTGGTTGCTCAGAGCGGCAGATGGTAGTCTTTGAATATTCACCCTGGATGCTCAGAGTGGCTGATGGTAGTCTTCGAATATTCACCCTGGATGCTCAGAGCAGCAGATGGTAGTCTTCGAATATTCACCCTGGATGCTCAGAGTGGCTGATGGTAGTCTTCGAATATTCACCCTGGATGCTCAGAGCAGCTGATGGTAGTCTTCGAATATTATTCACCCTGGATGCTCAGAGCAGCAGATGGTAGTCTTCGAATATTCACCCTGGATGCTCAGAGCAGCTGATGGTAGTCTTCGAATATTCATCCTGGATGCTCAGAGTGGCAGATGGTAGTCTTCGAATATTCACCCTGGATGCTCAGAGCAGCTGATGGTAGTCTTCGAATATTCACCCTGGATGCTCAGAGTGGCAGATGGTAGTCTTCGAATATTCACCCTGAATGCTCAGAGCAGCTGATAGTAGTTTTTGAATATTTACACCAGTTGCTCAGAGTGGTGGACAATGGTAGTTTTTGAATGGTCATCCCAGTCGCTCAGAGTGGGCAATGGTAGTTTTTGAATTTCACCCCAGTCGCTCAGAGTGGGCAATGGAAGTTTTTAAATATTCATCCCAGTCACTCAGAGTGGCCGACCCCAGTCACTCAGAGTGAGCAATGGTAGTTTTTGAATATTCACCCCAGTCACTCAGAGTGGCCAACCCCAGTCACTCAGAGTGAGCAATGGTAGTTTTTGAATATTCACCCCAGTCACTCAGAGTGGCCGACCCCAGTCACTCAGAGTGGCCGATGATTTATATGTCTATGCGTGAATGTGTACATAATTCATGATATAATATTGTATATATGATTGAATTGTAATTATTATTGTTGCTTTTGTGAATGAAATATCAAATTGTTATATTTTAATGGATGAATAATCAATGAATAATTTTGTCATTAGTACAAGTATAGAAATAATCATCCATCCTCCATTATTTCTAACTGTAGTCTAAAAATCTGGTCCTGCAGAAAATTGCATTTGAAAATTCTAAAAATTGCAAAGCATAAGGGTGAAATTGCGACCAGAAATAACAAAAATTGCAATAAATTTCTTGGGTGGCGCTAATATCACAAAAAATAACCAAAATTGTAAAAGAATATAGCTAGTAATGGTAGAAATTGCATCAAGTAGCAAAGATTGCAAGAAAAAATTGTAAGAATTTGCCAGAAAAAAAGTTTATTGTAAAGGCACTGGCATCTTTCATGACAAATGTTTGGAACTGTCTTGAATTAATAAAGTTTTGTTGTTCTTTGATTTCTTAATTTATAAAAATAGATATAATGACAAGGTTGCATCAATTTTTAAATTTAATTACCTTCTGTAGCCTTTCCATAATATTGTAACCCTTTTCCTTAATGATTAGTGTAAACGGGTTCACCGTTAATGAGCATAGTCGCAGTTATAAGTTAAACTCATGTCAGTTTGAGTATAAAATTAATTGAACTAATGAATGTCAGTATTAACATAGCCTACCCTATAGTTTGCTCATATTCATCCTTATGACTGAAAAGAACCTAAATGTTATGTTGATAACTAAACTTATTATAGTTATGATGTCTTTCCAGTAAAGATTGTTTTTTAATTGAATTTCATTGTTTTTATTTTTTTGTTTCTTTATTTACCTAAATATCACAATATTATGGTGCATGTTTTGGTAAAAACCATCGTGAGCTCCATTCTGCTGACAAGGAAGAATTTGAAATAGCGTGCAAACCGGCATTGAGGATGCCACTTAATTGGGACGATTGTCGTGGGACAGAATTTTTTAATATAATTCTTATTGGATGATCGAAAAAGGCGCAGCTTAATTGGGACAAAAATGCATCATCTAATAAATTTATAATTGTTTTCCAATGAAATAGACCGCACCTCTGGCTGTGTTAACGTGAACCGTGGGTAGGGAGGGAAGGCAGAGATTTTATTACTTAACTGTTAATGTTGTTCACTATGCGTCTCGTGTACCTGATAATGAAGCTCGGTGACCAACCGAGTGAGGTGCGAGACAGGTCAGAATGGCAACTTCTTGTTAGCCCGATAACAAATAACAGCCTTGTGTTTATTGTCCTCGGCACGTCTCCATTCAGAGCAAGGTGCAAGACACAGGTAAGGCTTTCAGCCTCCTTAATGGCCCAAAGACAAATGAATGACGAAATCCCTGAATTCAAAGGTTTTTGCCCTCGTGACCAAATCGGATTACCGGGTGCGGCGGCCTGGTTTGAGGAAGCATATTCTTCACTGAGTTGGATGTTCTATCTTTACAGCCGTGTGGGTTGTGAATCATATCATCTCAGAGATAGTTTTCATAATGTAGGAACCTATAGAAATACATGTAGTGAAGATATCGTTCTTCAAAAATTAAAAACATATTTGAAATTAAGAAATGAGATAGAAGTAAAGAAAGACAAATACAAACAATCACACATTTCAAATCAGCAAATTAAAGAAAAGAATGAAAAAATCAAGAGAAGAAGTGGAACGACAAAAAACAATGTATCAATATCCTTATCAATAATCAAAGATTTGAAACACATGTGTCACTTCTCCTCCTAGACCACAACCCCTTTATCCACCATTTTTTCGCCAAAAGTTCGGTTACAACTTTCTTTTAAAAAGTACGCTTTGAAATTTTTCATTTTAACGCCCAAAAAGCATCAAATAATTTTTTATTGATTTTGTTTCAATACATTGGAACAAAGATGGATTTACTCATAGAAACGAAACGAAGTTCACGTTCTTATTTTTTACCCTTATCATCAGTATCGAATACAAAGGATTGGACCTGAGCCTTCAGCTACAGGATCTAGCTAGACTAGAAATTATATCTAAAATAGAGAAAAACGTAGGGGAGATTCTTTGACTAGATCTAGATCTAGATCTTTTGGTCTGTAGGTCTAAATCATAGATAGTATACAAAGTATGGATGGTTTGCCTCATCACTTAACGTTGGTAATTAATAGTAATATATCCATATACTCTTTTTCCCGTGCGAAGCCGGGCACCCCAGCTAGTACGTTAAATATGTAGAAATAGGGTTTGAAGCAAATTATAAAGAAAAGTACATGTAATCGGTTAAAGGACATCCCAATGTATGAAATAGCTTCAAGGGAGGCAATCGAGACATATGATAAGGAAAGAAACGAAACAATTCAAGTGAGGCATGAGGGAATGGAACCCGCCACCTCTGCGACGACGTCTCAAAATATTCCAGATACCGGTAGGAAAAGTGTTAGTGGTGGGAGGTAAACGGGTTTCAAATCCGGATAACCAGACACAAGCTCAAGACTTGAAGAACTAGTTTTTTAACCTCGACCCGGTTTTGACTCATTTCCGATTCTCTCATACGTTTATAACCAAAATCTGGGTGGAAACCGGACCAAAACCGAGTGGAAGCGGGGTTGGGGAACCCAGATTGCAATACTGAGGATTTGGATAACCAGTTCTCAATAAAAACCTTCGAAGGCCATCACCAGAAAGTATTCTTCAAAATAATCAACTACCGAGCCTATTAAATAAATGAAAAAGAAGTCGGAATCAAACAATTTATCAAACGCTACCCTACCTTCTTGGACTGAGCTAGCTAGTGATCGGATTCCCAATTTCACACCAGATCTAAATTATACAAGTTTTCAAATCTTCGTAGATATAATATGTATTGAGCGATGAACGCTTACAAATGAACAATACATTTATGCCAAAGAATTTGCCTCGATATGACTTTATTGATTTAATGCTTTGTCATTGCCAAGTCTTCGGACAAGGCCACTTAGCTGTCTCTTTGACTTGAGATTTTTAAAATATCTTCATGTTTCATTTTTCTTGGCGATCAATCTTAGATCAGGGATGGCCAACCTGTGGCGCATGGCGCATTGCATGATATGGAGTGGCGCATTGCATTCTTGTGAGGGTTAATTACATAATTCCTCCAGAAAGTAGCTGTCGGGCAAAGGTGGAAAGGGAGGGGATGATAGGGTGTACAAGAGATTTATGTCGCACCTAAAATCGTAAGACAAAAAGTTGGCGCATGGAATGTAAAAGGTAAGCCAACCTGTTGTAGATGGTTCAAGTCCATTTGACGTTTTGAGGCTTATCTTCTCAGGGAGGCTCGTTGGTAGGTATGTAGGTAGGTAGTTGGGGATCGTTTGACGTCCTTTTGGTAGAGCTGTAGGGTATGCCGAGCCTCTCCTAGCCGACCGAGAACCGGCAGTTTGCTAATCTCGAGACTCCCTGATGACACGCTCCATATGAGTGAGTTATCGGGTTCGCGGCGACTAGGCATAATATTAATATTAGACCTGGTTACCATACCCAACCGGAGTGCAATGGAAGGGCTTCGCTTTGAATAAGGCTCGTTGGTCGATTGGTTTAAGGGTACTTTCACTACTAGGCCAAGGCGATTTAGGTGACGTCGTGGAGTTCACGGGGTCCACTCTCTCCTTCATGATATCACCAGCTTTTCTTCGTTTCTCTCCTCTGTAAGTACTATGATTGCGTTTCTTGGGATTATTTCATTCATTCTTTGCCTTTAATTATTATTGCTCCTCGAGATTATTATTATTATTATTATCATCATCATCATCATCATCATCATCATCATCATCATCATCACTATTATTATTATTATTATATTATTATTATTATTATTATTATTATTATTATTATTATTATTATTATTATTATCTCTATAAATCACGACGGGGAATGTAGTTAGTGGGCTGCCTCGTAATTTATTTCCTGAATTTTATAATTTGCTCTCAGTGCTTTGTTGGCTGGTATATGTTATATTCTGATTTTTGATGATTTCCTTTGCGTATTTGGTGCTCTAAAGCCTCGATATAAGCTGTGTAAAATTGATTTTGAGTTTGTACGATCAAGGTAAGAAGCCTTCTCTAGGGCATGAACGTCCACTACTACGAACAACCAAAGTTTATATAGATGTGAAAATATGATGCTGGAGTGTGTGTGTGCGTGTGTGTGTGTGTGTGTGAGAGAGAGAGAGAGAGAGAGAGAGAGAGAGAGAGAGAGAGAGAGAGAGAGTGAGTGTGTGTGTACACGTGAGATAGGTAGATGGAGAGAGAGGGAGAGAGAGAGAGAGAGAGAGAGAGAGAGAGAGAGTGTGTGTGTGTGTACAGGTGAGATAGGTAGATGGAGAGAGAGGGAGAGGGAGAGAGAGGGGTGAGCAAGGATACCAAGTGGGAAACATAGAAGTTAGGCGTGGTTGGTTTTAATTTGTTAGTAAGCCCACTGCGAAAGCATCCGTTCTTAATGTAAATTTACACTCTTTGGTATGATTCTCTGATTTCAAAAATGCCATCAGATTTTGAATGCGGTTAATCTCTTTGAAAATACTGGCCATGTAAATAATCTCCAGCTAGGCCCAGTGACGTCAGACATCCGGTGTTCGATGCACGGATGATCACTTGTCACGACGGTACGAAAAAGCGTCCGTAGGAATTATAATTTCATTCCTTCGGGAAAAAAAGTCTGGCTTTCGAAAGCAGTTGTATACTTTCGTATGCTTTGATAAGTTTTCTACGTGTGTATCAAGTAACAAATATGAACACAATTTATAGGGCTGTTCCTACCCGGGTAACGGTTCCCAATTTCCCGGGTACCCGGGTACCCGCCATGTAGGGTTGTTTTTTTGTTGTTTTTTGGCGGGAGGGGGGTTAATGGAGTTTTTTGGTTTTATTAATTCGTTTGTTTTGTTTGTTATTTTTTTCTTTTGACTTCTATATGAACAAAGTGTAGAAAAAGAACATCAAAATGTTAAGAAACGAAACAAAAATTAAAGACTTTGCAACAAAACCAATAAAATAACGTAATAAAGATAAATTGAAAAATACCCCGGTACCCGACGGTACTAACAAATTATGCTTTCTCTCTGTAGCCGCCCTAACACCGCTGCTCACGTCGACAGCACGTTACCATACAATTGGGCATAACTTACGATCGGCTGAACCGATTTTGATGAAATAAAGTTCATTAATCACGTAACAATTTTTTCTTTAAAAAAAAAAAAAAAAAACATTGTTAAAATGACAACCCCCGAGGTTCCCAGTGAGTTGTGTTGTTTTGTTGTTCTGTTTTGTTTTTGTCTTTTGGGTTTGTTTTTTGTTTTTGTTGAGACACCCTGTATAATGCGCAGCCATACATTTTTATTTTTTTATTTTTTGTGCGGTCTGTTAGGACGTCGTGTACTCGAGGCATAAGGTGTCCTGAACGTTTAATGATGATGATGATAATATTAAAGTTTCTACTAGATCTATTTTTTAACTCGTTTTAAACATTAAGTACGCGTAATATGTCGACTCCGGAGATTCAATGACGACAACATTGCCCAAAGCTAGAAATGGCATCTGGGAATTCGAGTAGATTACCTGATCACTGATCGGCTTGGGTAGTCTCAGTTCTTGGCGATCTTATCTTGGTTGGTGGTAAAAGAAAATATCATTGGCCAAATATGAAATCAAATATCGTAGCGAATCGGATTCTTAGTGAACGAGGGGCTCTTTTGCTGTTTTAAAGGTTGATGTACTAATGACATGTTGGAGTGAAACAAATAAAGACTATGCCACATTCAATTTACTCTGTTAATAATACAACTCAGAAATAAGGCCAATTTTGGTATAAACTCAGTTGTTTTCCAAAATATAATAAATGCACCTTGTCACAAGGTCCTTATTTATAGTAGTATACTGGTATTGTAATGTTTCCCAACAATTTCTGGGGACGCTACCACAATTCAAACAAGGATCCTGCTAGATACAAATTTTCTCGAATACCGCAAGACATTGGCGGTGTGTCTTTGGACAATTCACCTAGTCCCGTTTACCCCACTCGACTCAGGAGTAAATGAGTATCTGGCCATTAAGATAGCGTTGTCCATGTCCGAAAAATGTATTCGCGTTTTTTAAGTGGCCTATGCGCTCTGTGTTGTTCTTGTTGTCGGCAAGGGGAAGTGATAAGTCATTGTCAACTGCACGATTTTTAAAAGTACATCACATAAAGTATGTGTTCGGTTTGAAATTCATTGGTAACCAAACGCCTCAAACCAGCAACATTGTACCAGAATTATTTATGGATCAAACCTTAACAATTAGGTTATTATGGTAACATTATGTTCATACAATACTTTACATAAGTTTGTTGTGATATCGTGGTTTAGAGGTAGACATTTTGTCTTATGATCGAAAGGTCCCAGGTTCGAATCCTGGTAGGGCGTGATGCTGAGTTATTTGGAAAGGCTCTTTACATGCATTTTCTCGCCATACCCAGGTATAAAATGGATACCTGGCTATAAATAGATAAGATCTTGCCAGTATGCTAGAGAGAAGCTTTTTTCATCTGGTTGCACCTTTGCCAGGGAAACTCTGTAAAAAAAGACACATTGAGCACATCTGGTGGGAACGCGCTCTATAAAACTATCTTTACTTTAATTATAAAACTTGATAGATGTCGAGAATACGTCAAATTACATAATCTGTTAATTCTTTTTACATTTTTTTTCCTATATCAGTATAAACACTGTTCACTAACGATTTGGGTCTGTTTTTTGTTTTTTTTTGTTATTGTTTTTATTGCTCTAGGGTTTTGTGTGTTTGTTTGTTGTTGTTGTTGTTTTTGTTTTCTTTTAGCTTTGTTTGGTTTGGTTTGGTCTTGTGTGGGAAGGTTATGTTGGTTGGTTTTTGTTTTGTTTTTGGGAGGGTTGGGGTTTGGTTTTTTTTTCGGTTATTCGAAGACATGATGGATTGATTTTTTTTTTTATTGATTATTTTAATTATACATATTCTACAGTAAAAATGTGCATTTTATTACGAGCGCACAAAAATTGTTGTATTTATAAACTGATGGACAAAAGTAACGTGAATGTATCAAACTAGTGCGACAATAACATGTCAAATGTCTTCACTGTAAAAGTCTGAGTGAAAACGTGCCTTTATGAGTTTTCAGAATTTCCTTTTGCCTCAGAGCAAATTGAATGATTTTTTGCTTTTTAGATGGCGTCAGTCACGGAGTCCTGCAGCTGCAAATTTGCAAGGAATATGGACTCATTATTTCCGATCGCGTTCCTCGCCACTTCAGCTGCTGTTTCACGGGAATTTTGTCGACAATTCCTTACAATGGCGCAATTTTGGGCTGCACTGGTGACCGGTGAGCGGCCGACCCAGTGATGATCATCTCACGTCCTATCTGCCTTTCTCTCGTTAGAATGTGATGAATGGTCGGTCGAGAATGAAAATCTACGTAATAGGCGATGATTGTTGGGTTGTCTACAGCCTCCAAGCGACCGATGGCGCTTTCTCTCTCTCTCTCTCTCTCTCTCTCTCTCTCTCTCTCTCTCTCTCTCTCTCTCTCTCTCTCTCTCTCGCTCTC
>JASKDV010194597.1:0-11314 GCA_032466395.1 Aegires albopunctatus
CTCTCTCTCTCTCTCTCTCTCTCTCTCTCTCTCTCTCTCTCTCTCTCTCTCTCTCTCTCTCTCTCTTTATTTTTTTTATTTTTTACTTTCGCTCTCTTTCTCTCTCTTCTCCATGATATCACCATCCACCAATTCCTCTGATAGTTGTTGTTTTTTTTCCTGAAACTATTATGAAAAGGTTAGCCTACCAGAAAGACTTCATTTTGTTTAAATGCTGTTTGTTTTATCCTGTCATCTTGATTTGATCTGTTTGATCGTTCTCATCAATATTCAATTTGTTTATGAAGCCTGTCTCTGTTCAATTTCTATTCCTGAGCATGAACAGAATGTATAACACTTTACTTTATATTGCCAATATCCAATTAATTAAAAACACATATCTAGCAAAGATGTAAAGGACTTAATGTAATGTTTTATAAAAGGAAAGCAAGCCATTAAATAAAGATATAAAATTTTCTTTACAGCTGTTTCAAATCCTCCAACCAAAACCTCTGCAATCCAGCCAGTGCCTCAAGTTTCCATGTAAGCTCCATTTTCAGTTTTGTTTGTCTTACTTAGTGGTATTTTTTTTTAACAAAATTGTGATTTCTCTTTGTGAAATAGCTATTTAAGAATTAAGTATTAATGTTGCATATATGTGAGCTTGGCTTGACAAATTTTAGGATGAAAGAAAGACAGGTAAAAGAATGCAACCTTAAAGCTTGCTTTTAAACTTAAAATTTTGCCCCATTAAACTCTGATGCATTTTTCTATTTATTATGATTGAATGAAGTAAAAAACAAGAACATAAGTATTTTTGCCAGTACATAAGATTTGGAAAATTGGGGATATACAGTGAAGGCAAATTTTAGTCAATTTTTCATTCTTGAGGAAGCAGTTATTAATACCCATATAAATAGAAAAAGGCATTTCATGATTGAGGTTGACAGTTGATTATGGTGAGATATATGTTGCATTTGTCTTTATTTATTATTATTTTTGGGAAATGGGAGTTTTAATATTATTGTGTGATGGATTTTTTTTGCAGGTCAAACCAAGATACGTCATCTCAGGTCTCAACTCAAGCTCCTGCAAATCAAAGTCATATCAGGTAAATAATATGGCATTGCCAATGCCTTTATTATTTCTGATACGGAAGACTTATGAAATTGCTACATTGTTCTGCTGTCTCCTCTAGTTTTAATATGAAAAATTCAGTTATACATATTCTTGCCTACCCTTTGTACATTTGCCACATTGTATTTATCCCCAAATTTGTGTTTTGTTCATGCAAAGCCTATACTCTTTTCTATTCATTTTGAGCTAGCAAGGGTATGCGCTTTTGAAATGCCATTATTTTTTTATTATTAGTATTGCTATTGTTATTATTATTATCATTGTTATCATCATCAATAAAGCCAATTTTACCGTTCTGAGTTCAGATAGTTTTACTCCAGTGATCAAGGGAACAAGCTGCTTCTAGCTCTTCATGTTGTAATTTATTATGTGATTTGATAGAGTAAATAATCCCTTTCATGCACTTTGTTTTGTTGAATTTTTATTAGGTGTTAGCAATTGTTTGTTATCTGAAAAAGTTAATATTGATCGTTTTCTTATTTACTGTAGGAATAACAACAAATCAAACGAAGACCCATCCACCAGTCAATCTACTTACATGAAGCCCTTAAATGAAGGTAATGGAAAACGTGTTTTAATTGTCTGAGATGACATCCATCTTTTATATGCACTTGTATCTGTAAAGATGGTTTGGCCTTGCCTTTTATAAGGAATAGTTATATATCTTTGAGATGTAAAAAGCACTCCTTAAAAAAAGAGGAAAATGTCTCATCTGTATGCAAGTGCTGTGCTAGAAATTTCTTCTTCAGCTTTCTTTTGAGTATGTAATTTAAGTCTAGTGAAAAATAATTATAAGTATAGGAAGGTGTATTATAATTAGATTCATTGGCCTCAAACATCAGTGTGAACATTTTTAACCCCTTCACTGAGCACATCTTATCACCTGTGCGGAAGAGTGGTTTAGGAAATAGAGATTACCCCATGTGTATACGCAGTATGGCAATATTCACTAATAATGTAATGGCAATATTCACTACCCCGACTGAAACTGGAGCAATACAGCAAAAGGGTTAAATTGTATTGGCCTTGAGTAATTTGCAATGATCTGCTTTATTTCTTTCACTATAACAATATATCATTACTATAGTGAAGAAAATTCAACATTGAACACTCAAGTTTTGTACCTCCACAGAAAATAAAGATTCTGATTCCAAAACTAAATCTGGTGTTGAGGAAAATGAAGATGAATTCATTTTCAAAAAGCCCCTAAATGATGTGAGTCATTGGTTGTTACTTATTTCCTTTGAAAACTGAATTTATGTACCTTTTTGGTTATATATTAGTTTTTAGATTTAGATGCCTATTCTATTGAGTATTAAAAAAAAAGTTTTTAGTGTAAAACTGAAAATGACTAGTTGCAAAATCACAATGCAGAGTAAAAGATTGAAAGTTGCACTTTTAGTTGTTAGTCTTCTGGTTGAGGCAAGGGAACATAAAGAAATCCAATGCCCTGATTGATGTAGAAGGATATTCAAGCATTTTTATTTCTAAAATCCCTTTCCGGCATGATCTGACTATACACATGCTGTATAAATCAGGTCACGTCTTGAGAATGAGACCTTGGCTTCTCTAATTGTAAATTTCCTGTTATTTTCCTAAATAACGATAGATATTAGTTTTGATTGGATAGTATTTTAGATTCCGGTCAATGAGATTGCAAGTTTCATTTACCTCGGGGCTCTTCCTGCCGATTTGTTATACATTGATAAAGAAAAGCTATGCCACCATGTTTTGGTTCAACAGACTGTGACCTAGATTTTTTTGAGTCAAGGCCAAGCTCGCGCTGAGGCAATGCTACAGTACAGCTATGACATAGCAAGCTTTTATTGGGTTAATGCAACCTTTAATTAATTACTTTGTTTTTTGTTTTTTCAATTATGTTTAGTGCAATATTTTCAACATTATCATCATCATCACAGCCTTTTTCACCCTGTATTATATATTATAGGCTACAGACCACTACTTATCATTCCTCCCTGTGCTGGACGAGCTTCTTCCGGGTCTTTCCACTTTTCCAAGCATCATTCTCTCTGTTTCTTCTGCAGGGACATCGTGACCTATCTCTTGATTTCTTTCCAATCTAGCACCTGTTTTGTAATAATGTTGCATTGCTTTCATTTTTAACAGCACTTTTTTCTTTTAGTCTCCAAATTTCCTCCTCATAAGTGATCCCGTCCATCTATCTAATCCTGAGTAGTCTTAGCAGATATTTGTTGATGAAGTTTTGGAGTTTTGTTCTCAGAAAGCATGCATGCCTTACCTCTGCTTTCATTCCTACCTCTCTGTCGGTAGGCTACTGAGATAACAAAAGGGTTCCATATCTTCAAGTACTTTTCCTTATTTTTCAACTTTATCATATCTAACTAATTAGACATATATGATATATCATCGTATTAGGTGCATAACACACGTCTGTTATTTCATTCAACAGAAAAAGAAGCATTTTTCTTTTGTCATCAAGCATATTTTATACTGGGTAGAACCTTGCCTTCTTAATTTGGGATTTGTTTTGTTTTTCATTTATACCTAACTTTACAATCCTTTTTTTTTTATCGTTGTTTTTTTTTTAGTTCCCCCTTTCCACTACTTTAGTGATAGATCGGTTTCATAAATCCATTCCTCATCTTTTTATACAAATCATGAAATATAGGCTGTTTGTGTTTTGTTTTCAGTTTCTTTTTATTTGTGTGTTGTTATTTTTCAATGGATTTTTGGAAATATTTCTTTAAAATTTGTAGTGTTCCAGTGAAATAAATGTGAGCTCCATTTCTTTGTATTTATTTCTACTTAAATCTTCATCCACCACTTTATGTGTTTAGCATTCATTTATGTAAATGAAAAAATACAACCTATTTTGGTCTCATCACCTATTACAGCATTTTTTAAATATTTTTAAAATTCTCTCTTTATTTGCATAATATTTCTTGTTTTCATCAAGAATGAGGAACATTTCCGTGTGTGCAACTATTGTGGCTACACAAGCAAAAATTTTCGGCGATGTGAAGGCTGCAAGCGCATTTTCCAAGGGGAGGTCAAAATTCATGTGCAGAAAAAGAAACTCCCAGCAGGCACGGCATCATCATCCAGCCCTGCTGGAGCAGATCCTAATGCGCAAACCAAGATGATTTCAAAATTGGCGGATAAGACTCCTGATCCCATGAGAGCAGTTATGGCAAATGTAGACTTTTATGGCAACAAAAGGGGACGTGGTAGATCTGTTCGTGGAACACCTGGTCGCACAAGAGGGGGAGGCATGAAAGGTCGCACGGGAGGCAGGAAAGGTTGGTTTTTCAACTTTTTAAAGTGTGAATTAGCTAAATCCAAGAAGTGTGTTTCTTTTAGTGTGACTGGTTATAATGGGAGCTTTGAAAAACAACTCTTTTTCCTCACTGTTCTTTGTGGTAGACATCTCATACAGTTGAGATGTCAAGAGTTATACATTTTTATAGTCACCTTACAATTCAAATTGTAGATTTCGTAAATTTTGATTCTCGATTTATCTTTTTAAGTAAGCTCCTAATTGAAATTGTTGCTATGAAATGTGGATTTTACTCTTCATCAGGCCAAGGCGAATGTGATAGTGATTCTGAGGATTCCTCAGACAGGCAGAGCAGTGATAGTCCAATTGATGGGCCCATAAAAAGGAAAGTTGGTAGAGGTAGAGCCAAGAATTCTGGCCCAAGAAAGAGATCAAAGAAAGTTGATGAACCAGGTATTTTTATTTTTGTAGTAGAGTCACAACATAATGGTTTGGATTTTTTAGCCCATTTTGCACCATTTTTTTTCCTTTGATTCATATGAATAATATACATGTTAGAAACAAGCAAAAGTTAATATCAACTTCCTTTGTTAATGCAGTTGCTCCGTTTTAATTCTGATTACTATGAAATTCTCATTTTGAATCAGTGACAGTGATGATCTCTTCAGACGAAGATGAACCTTCCTCAACATCCAATATGCCACAGGGTGCAGGGATGACTCCCAGTCCTGTTAATTCAGCTGGTAGTGAATCTCCCATTTTCCCTGCAAGACATGAAGCACCTCCAAGTACTTATGGCCGCTTCCGCAGAATGTTGATGGAAGATGAGGTTAGTATTTACATTGTGAAATTCGAAAGAAAAAAAATATCAGTTGAAAAGGTCTATCGCTGAGAAGATATACTTACAGGAAAGGCTAACAAAGACCCAGACAAAGTTTCATCAAATCATTTGATTTTCCCTTAACTCTTGGTTGAAATCAGCATATTACGAGAAAAGCTTTTTCAAAAATAGTTTGAGAAAATAACGCAATTCTTTTTTGCTTTATAGTTTGTTTGGTTTGGGGTTTTTTAAACTGTTGTTTTGGGGTTGTTGTTTTTTAAACTATTTCTTCTTCTTTTTCAAATAAACTGACACAACTCAACTGAGTTGAATATTACTGTCAATACGAGAAGAAAAAAATAAATACAATAAAAATAAAACATATAAATAAATAAATAAACTAGAGCAGACTAATAGGCCTATATGTAGATTTAAGTATTTCATATTGTAGCTTATGTTAAAGATTATCAACACTTTCGCTACTTCTAATATTATAGATTCAATTTATTCCACAATCTAGCAGTGCTAGGGGAAAAGAATGTCTATGGCAATCATTTTTAGAGTCAGGGATGTTAAATGTCTGAGTTTCTAGTTCCTAGTTCTCCTATTACTTTTGTTTAGTTTTTGTTCTTTGATTCGTTTTGTAGCACAGTAGTTTAGTATTATATTCAATAGAGATGGCCTATTTGTGCCTTGAGGGGAAAGAAAACAGGTCCATTTGCACCAAAATAAAACAAAAATCACTAAAGTAATGTTTCATACTTCAAGGGTCGTACAGACACTAATGTGAAAATTGTCATAACTTTTGAATCTGTAAACGGTGTGCAAAAGCTTATTTAACACACAAATGACTTGAGCAGGGAATATTCTGCAGGGAGATTCATGATACACAGAGAGCATCTCTTCATTACGTCTCAGCATTGTCATTGAATTTCCCATGTTGATATAACAAAAATCAAGATGGCTACCCCCATTGAAAATTGGTCAATGGTGGAGGTTGGCGGAGTCGTTAGATTTCGTCAGGCAAATGTAAAAAATCCAACCGAAATTCATAAAGAAATTGCCACATATGGTGAGAATGCAATGAGCAAAAGGCAGGTATATCATTGATGTAGTTTGTTTAAAGGAGGCCGCACATGCAGACCTCTATCCTCCACCTGCGATGAAAACATTAATCACATTGATGGATATGCAAGTTAAAATCAGGGAAATTGCTACCATTCTAGAAATTTCACCAAGCACTGTACATGATAATAATATTGTTCATTTCAAAAGGTTTCTGCGCGATGGATTCCCAAACAGCTCCCCGAAGATCAAAAGTTGTAGCAATTCATTGCATTAACATGAACAAACTGCTGTGACTCGTGTGTTAGGGCCTAGGGGAGACCTCGAGAGATATGGTGACAATAGTTTCCTCAATTATTTGATAACTTGGGATGAGACATGAGTACATCACACAATCCCGAAATCTAAGCGGGATTCCATGACTTTGAAGCATCCGTCCTCACCTCCTGTGAAAAAGTTTAAAATCCAACGGTCGGTGAGAAAGTTAATGGCTACCTTCTTGTTGACTTTATGCCTCATGGACAGAGCATCAATGCTGCCAATTAGTCTTGATAAACTTAGAGAAGCTGTGGACGCAAAATGCCAGGACTTTTGACTCAGGGCGTTATTCTTTTGCATGATAATGCCTGCCCCATACAGCGATTTTGACAAGAGATTTGTTTCTGCGTAATGGTTGGGAAATATTACCCTATCGACCCCATAGTCCTGATCTCGCTCCGTCTGACTATCATCTTTTCGGTCCCTTCAAACGCTTACTTGGAGGTCACAAGTTCGATACAAATGAAGCCCTCATTAAGGAAGTGAACAACTGGATGGCTAAGCTTGACGGAACTTTCTTCAAAGGGGGCATACATTCATTGGCTCTTTGTTGGCAAAAATGCATCAATTGTCAAGGCGACTACGTTGAAAATTAGACAAAGAGTGTGACGAACTTTTGTGTAAGTTTGAATGAGTTACAATAAAAGTGTGCCAAGTTCTAGCAATTTTCACATTAGTTTCCATACGACCCTCGTAGTATATGCTGTCTGTCAATGCATATTTGAATTATCTAAATTTCTGACAAATTTTTTGGTACTGCCCATTTGCAGCTTACATCATCCAGGCCATCAGTTATCAATGTTACTATCAACAGAGTACTGTACTTTTTCTTATAATGAAATGTTCAAAGTTAATTTCATTTCTATCACCCAACAGCTTGGAAATAGTAAAATAAGCAGAAAATTGCAACAGCAGGCGCAGACTGCCAAGGGCCTTGAGGATGAAGACTTTGATGATGAGGATGAGGATGATGATGGAGATGAACCCCCTACCTATGAAATTGAGGTCAGAAGTATCCGTGTAGGCTCAATGCGCACGAGGCCAGATGGCCCTCTTTTCATGAACATGCGGGGAGTTTGTTATAGAGTTAGATGTAAGTATGGATTTGAACAGACTTTGCCTTTTGTGATTAACCACTTATATTTGCTCAATTTTACTCTGTAGAAATTTTTATAATACAAAATCTTAAGATAGTTTTACATTTTTATCACTTTTTCCTATTCTTTCAAAATTTTTCTCGCTACATTTTTTGCTCAAGAGCGTTGACGACCTTTCTTTTCTACAGCCCACGATTGAATGTTACCTTCACCATTTCATTGACATTCTCTGTTCATAACCACCTGGTCCACTGCTTTCTCTCTTTGTCTTCCTCTTGCTCTTTTCTCTGTCGTTTTCCCTGTTGTAACTAGATATTCAAATATTCCTCTCCTCATTACAAGGCCAAAAAATTCTACTTGCCTTCTTTTTATTTTTCTTTATTAAAGCTTTGTTTGTTTCTGCCTGTTTGAGGATATTCTAGTTAGTTATTTCCTTTGTCAAGGCACTCTTAACATCCTTCTCCAGAACCACATCTCTGTTGCTTCTAATATTTCCCTCATATTTTTATTTATGGTCCATACTTCACATCCATATATCAAATTAAAATATTCTTTCAAATATCTTGCTACTTAATCACATTTCAGTGCCCCTAAGAAGATTGATAAAATCAAATTTTAGCGTAACCTTTGTGTGATAAAATTGAGGGCAATGCCCACTTATTTGGCAGCAAAATTCTCTTTTCATTGACTGATAAAATCTCATAGATGTGTAATGTAGGGGTCCAAACATGCCAATAATAGGAAAATTATTGATTAGATGTGTTACGACTTAACGCCTAGCCAGATATCAGGTCAAATGTACAAACACTACTCCCGCAGGTGGGCATAACACAGTGGTGCAATGGTACATATACTTCACCACTGTCTGCAACACCTCTCCCACGGGTTAAAGTTTTAGGGTTAATAATACCCTTAAGTAAGAGTGCTTATTATATAAAATGTTTTTTATATTTGACAATTGTCCTTGTGTCATGAAAAATTAAATTCTTCTATTTCATATCATTATTTCTTACTTTAAGCTGAACGGACCGACGAACCATTTGAATGTGAGATTATGTCACAGGAAGTGGAATTCGTGAAATATTTTGGTGGTCAAGCCCCTGTCTTGTTCTTTCTTATCACCCACGAATGTGGGGAAAAGCTCAGAGACATCTTTCATATGGTAGAAGGTGGAGATGAGTACCTGGATCCAAGTAGCACAGGTGTGTTTGCCAATAAGTTTGAATAAAAACAACAAATAGCTCTATTTTCTTAAGTTGTTTTCTCATTATTTTCTTACTAAAGCAATCTCTTTTTGGATAACACTTTTGTTTTTTTTAGTTTTTTGTTTTGTATTGGGTTGCAATTTTTTATATATTTTTTTCTGTTCTTGACATGAACTTAATCTTCTTCCATTTTAATCTCTTCCTTCTTAGAATATAATTTGGTCTCTTATTTCTACTTGCACCATCATGGCTGATTGCTTATTCCCAGATATGAAAAAGAAAATGGTGGTCATTATCATTGAATCCTCGAATTATTTGCCACAAGATATGCGTGAAACACTTTCCCTCTGGGCTGATATTAATCATGTAGATGACAGTGATTTTATTGAAGAGCTTACTGAAGAAGAGACAAATAACCTTTTGATTCAGTCAGCACCTCCTGTTTTAACTGCTGATGTTGAACATAATATGATGTCCTTTAAGAAGACGTGAGTATCTTCGTTCTCTTCAACTCTCTCTCTCTTGATCTTCTTCTCACCCCACCCCTTCTCTCTCTCTCTCTCTCTCTCTCTCTCTCTCTCTCTCTCTCTCTCTCTCTCTCTCTCTCTTTCTCTCTCCTCACACACACATTTTCTCGCTTTTCCTTTTCTTTCTCCATCCCTCTGTCTGTAAATAAGTATCATGTGTTTTGATTATATATTCATGTGATGATCTGTATGAAATTGCTCCTATGTGGAATTCTGGTGAGCTCAGCCTTGGTCTTATGTCCAGCCTTGATGCTGGTAGCTTCTTTGTCATTACATTTGGTATGCAATTTGTAAATATGAAGAAATAACAATCTTTATAGGTCACATTTCTCAAGGATGATGGATTATAAGAAAATGTATTTTAATATGCAGTGGTTTTCAATTTAACTTGACATATTTCTGACAGGTACATGAAAACTGAGAAAATAACATCCATTATGCCACGAGCAACATCATCACCTCCAGGAATCGCCGACAATGAGCCAGACAGCACTTCTGGATCACCTCCACAACCAACAGAGCTTCATCATTATCTTGATGGACCTCCCATCAGGTATATAATTTTTTTTTTAGATTCAATGACATTAGGTGAAAATAATCATTTTCTCATCCTGCATAATTAATGATCTTAGATAGTAAATCACTTTGATGTAATCAGTTTGGCCAGAGCAAAATTGGATCACTTCTTTAAATCTTTAACGCTCTTTGGATTTGTTTCTTGCTTTTTACTCTACCTGATCTTGGCTTATTATTATGATACATGTACTTGCAGGCTTCTACAGTATCCCCCACCTCCGGCTCGTGGAATTCCCATTACCACAGAGGATCTTTTATGTCTTCATGAGGGAGAATTCTTAAATGATGTCATCATTGATTTCTACTTACAGTGAGTATGGATTAGGTCTTCCCTACATGTGAATACTGGCAAAATGTTTTGCTTCCAACCATTTGATTCCATGGAATATATACAGAATATAACTTCTGAAGCAGTTACATACTCTTTTCATGTAAAAGAGTTTAAATCAATTTGTGGCCAATGTAATGGTAATTTCTGATCACCAATCTGTTATCATTTATTTGTCATAGGTACCTATACCAAGAAAAGCTCAGTGAGGACCTCCAAAGACGAACTCATATTTTCAGTTCATTTTTTTATAAACGCCTCACTCAGAGAGAAAGACACAGTGAGAAAACAGAGGAAGATGCCAAGAAAAGGTATTCAACAACTTCATTCTCTGTTCAATACCAAAAACCCATAAGATATATCAAATGTGGTTAAAAAAAATTTTGTACTTTGAATATAATCATTAATATTTCCGATGGCACTTGAGCTGCAAGACTTTTAGGGGGCATTTATTGCATATCTTGAAGTTCAAACCATTTTCAATCCATTTAAGAAATTTTGATTTTTCTGATCCTCTGATATCTGACCTTATTCTACCATAGCTGCCAAATATTTCATTCTCACTCATACACACGAATCCAGTTTCATACAATAAATGTCAAAATCACATCAGCCGATGGTCCCATATTTTGAAGTATTGTTATTAATTCTTTTGCAGTTCTACCTTTTCTCTATTCTAAATTTAATCTTTTGCGGATACAATCATACTTGATTGATATTACTGCATGATTCAAAATGATCACTTTATAATACACAATATTGGTCATGTCATTGACCCTCGTGAGAACAAGTTTGGTACACAGTTCTAGGCCTAATGCCTGGTCTTCAAGGTGGGGAGTTGTTGTTGTTGTCAGGGCTGCCACATGTCCGTGGATCCACGGAAAATCCGTGGATTTGGAAATTTTGGGGATTCTGTCCGTGGATTAGCCAAAAAATGTCTATCATCCGTGGGCCCGTGATCCACGGACATCATCCGTGGCCCGGCGGTCGGACATTGATCCGT
>JASKDV010194608.1:0-11313 GCA_032466395.1 Aegires albopunctatus
TCTCTCTCTCTCTCTCTCTCTCTCTCTCTCTCTCTCTCACACACACACACACACACACACACACACACACACACATGCACACCACACTATCTGCTTTTAAAAATCTATGAGTTTAAAAAATAAGTTGAATAGCTGGGGTAAAATGACATCTAGCTAATGTTTCTTTTTCTACAAATGCATCTTACATCCAAAATACATCGTCTACTTAAAACTTGAATTTCTAAATAAGGGATAACCTAATTCAAATCATTATTTTAAATTCGGATTGGTTCACGATACCGCCAACAGCAAATTGCCTAAACAGCATTCTTCTATACTGGATCAAAAAACTTAATACTTTAATAGAATCTGCCAGAGTATCAAATTTCCATTAAAAAATATTTTTTTTTTTTTTTTGCTTTTTGGCAATCTGTAACAGTTAACAAAATACATTGCAGGCCATTTGACAACACTGGCATCTAAAAACAACAACAACAACAGACGTAATCTTTTTCTAAAGGTACTCACACATTGCAATTTGCCTTCCAATAGAAAGTAGGATTCATGATGAATCGAGTTGCAAAATACTGTTGTTGTTTTTTTGAGAGGTAAATTCTGCCGTTTCAATCCAAAACGCAGAAAATTTTCTTTATACTCAATGATATTCTGCGTTTTGGATTCAAAAGTTAAAAATGGTGTTTTATTGAGTAGAAAAACTATATTCATATTGTGTCTGAATAAAGACTTTGAAGTGACACTTTTGTAGACGTGAAAACCCTTGTTGTGCTGTAACTTATCGTGTCATGAAATAAAGGAATTAATCCAGGATTGTATAATCAAGGAAAATAATATATTATACATCATTTCAACAGTGAGAGATCAAACATAAAAAATAAATAAATAAATGCAATTGTAACAACATTATGTGTATAGTTTAAGAGTAGAGTTGGAAGTTTGGGATTTCAATGGAAATAATTTACATTAATTACATTATCAACAAATATGAACACCATTGATATCAATAATTCTGTTTGTCTATGACTTCAATAACGTGTGGAACGTCTTCAATTAACATATTATTATTATTCTCACGATTGCGGTTATTTACATTGTTATTACAATTAGTAATGCACGAATCATTTCCTGAATCAGGTGTTGCTGGGCAACTCAATGACTTGTCTTTGTCCAAGGAAACTTCATGTGGATTGTTAGCATGGGTATCGTGGACACCATTCTCATCTAACCGTGGGATCGTCGATCGAGAACGGCTTTCCTCCGTAGGAATTGCGCTATATAACATATCATTTGGGCCAATCGGTGAGTGAGATGATGTTGTGGAATCAGAGCCTGTTTGTTTTGGAAAATAGGTATCACTTGTATCTTCTGGCCCTGATGACGTCGTGGTGTTTTCCACCAATGTTCTATCCAAGAAAGTTTTGTCAACTTCTGTGGCCTCTTTATGTTGAAGACCAATTTCAGAAGAAAGGCCCTGTGCCTCATCCTTATCAATGGAATCAAGAGATGATCCATTTGAGAGGTGAGGCCTATTAGGCGATGAATATGATGAACAATCAGGGCTTAAAGACTTTTTTGCAGATGTCTGTACTCTGGGATTGTTACATATATCATCATATCCCGAATTGGAAGCTTCACCTATATGATTCTGAGTGCTTGAATCAGTGACAGTATTATTTTTCTGGTGGGCAGATTGTTGTAGAGGTATAACGTTGGGTACGTTTGGGGTTGCAGAAGCTATTTCATAGGAAACGTTTTCAAGGGATGCTGATCTTTGAGAAGGATTTGTAAACTCTGGGCTGTCATTACACCCACTTCCCCTTGAACTTTCTAAACGTGATTCTAAGTCTGACGATAACGAAACATTTCGAGTATCGGGTAAACTTGGTCTCTTTACCGAATTTCTACCTGAAGTTGAAGGTTGCTTAGCATTGGTAAATGGTAAATTTGTAGCACGATGGTTAATATCAAAACGATTACTTAAATCTAAACTTTCCACTTTTTTTTCACTTTGTTCTGATTTTTTTTCTTCATATAAAGCTTCACAATGATCGAGCTGTGTACAAGTTTTATCTGAAGCGCGACCACTTTCGATACCATTTTGGTTGGTGCATTCATCTTCAGTCAAAGTCGCCTGGCTGGACAATTGAACGTTTGTTGATTCGTTCAGAATATTGACTTCAGTAGACAACTGACATTCAGAAAGGGAATGTGCCTCACGTCCAATTGTTTGATGTTGTTCAGAAACTTCTTTTGATAACAATGGTGTATCAGAGGTGAGGTCTGGAATAGCTTCTTCAGAAAAGGAATCAACGCACATACTTACGCTTTTGGTCAGTTGAGGATGTCTCCGATTTCTTTGCCCTAGCAGGTAATTGGGGGAGACATTTAAAGAATTCGAGTTTACCGAAGAAGGAAAATTATTGACGGTCTCACTTTGTACTGATTCTGGTATTGGCAAATAGGTTTCATTCCTGTCTCCATACAATGCAACATGACCAGAACCTACAACTCCGCAATTGTCTCCAGTGCCCATCGCATGACGATTACGACCCATATTTGGAGTTCTCATCCTTTCAAGCGACGTGCTCGCTCCAGGAAATGATGTTGTAGAATTCCATACCTCATTGGGGTTAACGTTCTGGCTATCTGTTGTAAACGTTGCCTTGCGCTGAGCGTGAGAAAGTCCCGGGTATAAAGGAATCTTATAGCCATAATCCAGGCTACCCCCCATCATATCAAACTTGGAAGCATTTCTCGGCATTTTATTGTAGCGTCGAGGAATCCCACAACCAGGCGTGTTGTATGCGTACTTTGGGACTCTCGCGTTGTTGCATATCAGATCAAGTCGCCTTGATATGGCGTCACAAGTCAAACAACTACCATGTGTGCTTGAACCACTCGTCGAATCAAACGAAATATTTTTCGGAGTTTCACCCGACGACCTCGGATTATTATCATACGACACCTCGCGTTGGACATATTCAACAGCTGGATCACCCGCGAATCTTCTGTAAGGGGTTGGCTCGGCCTTAGAGTGGACCTTGTTTCCTCCACGATATCCACGAATTTTGAAGCTTCCACGTGATAATTCTTGGCGTCTTCCGCTGCGATCAGCGCCCAAAGACGCGGCTCTTACGAGCCCCCGTTCCCGACCTTTGAGAGAAGCTAGTTTTGGGTGATGTGCCGGTTTGGGGCTTTGAGCCGTGTTGAGAAATCTAGGGTGACTATACGAGTGACTCAAATGTCCTTTGACGGAAGGTAAGTCTTGAGACGATTGTCTGTTCGATAGAATTTCCGGTGTGACGCTACGACATCGTGACTCCTCTGCCAAATCTGTTTCAGAACCAATCCCATTTGATGGGTTTGGAGATGTGCTTGGGGATCTGATAATGAATTTTGCTGACTAGAATGGGGTGAGGGGAATTGGGATCGGGAAGAGATGAGAAAAAGAAAAGATATTAATGAGTTTAACGAATCATTATTTCATTTTCATCCAATCTACAATTAAACAAAAGGAATAAATAACAAAAGCATGTGTATATAAGAAGTTATTAGATGTTTCTAAAACTAAACACATCTAACTAGACATCGAAGCTGTCATATTCAAACAGATAGAGAGAGAATGATGCATTATTTTAAGAAATAACAATTACATTTTGAATGAGGAAAATCACTGCAAAAAC
Source organism: Aegires albopunctatus (assembly GCA_032466395.1). NCBI lineage: Eukaryota > Metazoa > Mollusca > Gastropoda > Nudibranchia > Aegiretidae > Aegires > Aegires albopunctatus. Next base: position 3,681 of record JASKDV010194608.1, read on the forward strand.
TCATCACAATACAGAATCTACCTTTGGAGAGATGATTTTAAAAAATGGAGCTTTGGCAGCATGCCATGCACCTCAGCTATTTCTTTACTCAAAAATGAGTCTTAATGAAGACAGATTACGATTATAGAAAATGTCGATTTTAAAGCGTAGAAATAGGTGATTCAAATTGTATCAATTCGTGCATGGCATAGACAGCATACATAAATGGTATTTCTAATGAATTTTCAATTATAATTTCAATAGTTTAATCAAAGGCTGTTCTCCTTCATTTTCTTCAAATCCATTCATTCTACACACCGTAAAAATGGGAATAAGTAATATCACTTTCCAAACAAAGGTCTCTGATACAATGATATAGATTGCTATCTATAGAAGATTCATTCGATATATAATCCTTTAATGAATAATGTTGCTAAAATCAGTGACAATTTAATTTGATATTTAGGATTATTCCCCATGAAAACTACTTCTTATCTTTAATACACACTGTTGTCATTTGTAAAAATACCAAAGAAGGAATTAAAATGATTGCTCTTTTCAATATTATGGAAAACGACGTTGAAAACTTAGATTCTAGGGCCATATTTCGTTATCAAGAAAAAAATAATTTTAATTGTGCAATAAAGGGTTAAGAAACAATGAATTTATTAAGTGACTTAATTCATTTTTCAAATAATGTGTTTGTTTCGTTGTTGTTCTTTTCTTTTTAAATAATTTTGTATGCAATATTGTTTTTAAATATCAAAACTCAAACTATTTCTTGGGTCTGATATTATATGATGACATGATCATAACATGCCTCTTGACATTATGTAAAATAAGTTATTGGGTACAAATAGCATGATGTAAATCATGATAAATAAAGTATTGTTTTAATAAATACAAATAGAAAAAAATCCAAACCCAACACCAAACAAAAATAAATCAGAGGGAAAAAAAGAGAAAAAGACAATGATACTAGAAACAAATATGTTATCTTACCGATCTATAATGTTTTTTACTTGATAATGTCCAGCATCTCGATGATAAGCTAAAAGGGTGATTATTTTATTCATTTTTCTCATGATAATCAGTATCATCCTATTACAGATGATAGTGGTATTGATGTTACTGTTATTTGTGAAATCACTATTTGTAGTGCAGTTATACTTTTGGTACCACTATTAGAATTACTATCATCATTATCATCTTTGTTAACATCATTAATATCATGTTTTCACTGTTAATTTTGTTTTTGCCCATTAACGTTGAAATATGTCTTCACTTAAAAGTTATGAAAACACAATTATTATTTTTTAAAGAGCTGTATATTTAAATAAGAAAATGGGGTAATGGGGGCAGAATAAAGATTTGTTAGTAATCTCCAATTCAAGTTCAAACTATGAAAGACTTTGGATTGAATAAGGTGAGTCGTATCTGACGATGAAGTGTCCTAATGTTGAAGTTGTTGAAAATATTCATGCTTTAAGAAAAGACGAAGCCAAATCAAAGTCCAGAATTATCTTTAATAAAAGTATGCATTCATTTGCCATCCCAAAAAGGCTTAAGAGAAAAAGTATTATAATAATGATTCATTAAACCGGTAATGTAAAGTAGAGTTATCAATGAATACTGGGAAAAGAAGGTTTAAACCCTAAAGGACAATAGAATAGATAAAGAATAATGTTTCTAAAGAGATATAAAACAGAGTGAGTGAGTGAGAGAGAGAGTGAGAGAGAGAGAGAGAGAGAGAGAGAGAGAGAGAGGGGGGGGGGGTCAGAGAGAAATTATGTGGAGAAGAGGGAAGTATAGAGAAACAAGGGAGTAGGAGTAACTCTTTTGGATATGTTAATAAGGCAAGGGAAAGAGAGAGAAAGAACAGAAAATAAGACAGACATTAAAACTAAGTATTAACGAATACAAGAGATACACAAAAATATCGAGAGAATGAGGTAAGGAACAAGGTCGTACTGGGAGAGGAAGAGGGCTATAATATAGAGATTTGGAATTATTATAGAAGAGCAAACTAAATCAAACTAATAACTAAATATAAGTAAAATTGTGAAAAAGTGTTTTATATTTGACATTGAAATAAAGCGCTTTCCAGCTAAGTTGTAATAAAATCGGAGAAACATAAAAAGGTGAGAAAAATATCCGAAACCATTACATAAGAAAAGGAAATTGTGGGAACAAGGAAAACTTGTGTTTGTGGCGGTGATGATGCAGGATTGGGGTTAAGGAAATTTTGGGAAGATATCAACTATTGCATGATGAATTAAAATGGGCCAGGCACCGAAACCAGTAGATGATTCACAGATAATTGACAACTGGTACTAGCGAATGTAGATCTCGAACTCGCAAATATTTCTTTTTCTATTGTTTGTTTGTTATATTTTTGGTTTGTTGTTGTTATTTTTGTTTTGTTTTTGTTTTTTCGCTTTTGTTTTTGTTCTTCTTCTTTTTTTGTTTATGGTGTTGATATTTTTTGGGGGGTGGGAGGTATTTGTTGTTATGCGTCGTTGTTTTTTGTTTGTATTTAAGTTTTATTATTATTTATAGGTGGGGGGGGGGGGTGCATTGTTTTGTATCACTTTTATTCTAGGTTATGTTTTGCTGCTTTTCGTGTGTGTTTTATAGTTTGGTTACATTTATTTTTTAAATTTTACTTTTTGTTCTCCTTTACGTAAATAATTGCTTAACTCCAACTAACGATTTTATCTCGCTGCCTGATATCCAGTCGATTTTGATATAGCCAAATACAAATGACAATGTTTAACATTCAATTCCACCAATCGATTTTTGCGAAATATTCTGAGTGGCTGTAGGCCAAGGAAGTCTACCAATATGAAACGTCTTAAATCATGCCTGAACACAGTTTCATATTGGATATAATATCATTATCATCTTCATGGGAACAGCACTGCCTTTAATTAAAAAGCCCATTATTATAGAGACTTATTAAACGAAGCAATACCATTATACTTATAAATTGACGGAAGCGAATTAAAGTCATGAATCTAGATTCTGGTGTAATGGTAAAAAAAAAACAACAACCCGATTTATATTATGCATGGAAACTATGGTCTAAGGACACAGAGAAACTGGACACAGACCAGTTTAGCGTTAAGGTATTTTATAAACGAATTCAGACTTGTAGGCTGGGAACATCCGTATGTCACAACAAGAAGTGTTTCGCCTTTCATTCTTGATAACCAAAAGACACGAACAAGTAAACGATGTATAACTATTCAGACTGGACTCCTGGATTTCAGAATACGTACCAAAGGCGTCCACATGAAATACGACATTATTTCCAATGTTCATTCAATGCCTGGAATAAAGGGACGTGATGGGGGCAGGAGGGAGGGATTGGGGTTCTGCATTACTGGTGGGATTGGAGTGGGCTTTCAGGGGTTTAGGTTTTTGGTTTCTTATGTTTTGTTTCGTTTTCAAAAGGGAATGAACAGGTCTCGAGCAAGGCCAAGAGGATTCAGAAAAAAAAAGGTAAAATTCCAAAAGAGCAAAATGGAATCAAGAAACTCTCGGGCAGAAAAAAGGCAGTGAGTGATTATGGTAAAATGGAAGGTTCGAAGAAGGTCAAAATACCTACACTTATGTAGCATTGCGATTTTTACATCTGAGTAATCGTTGGTCTTCGTGGACGACTGACTTTAATAGGTTGTGGAGGAAAACGATGGATTCTTGCCTGTTGATTTTTTAGAATATACCTTGAGGGTGTTATTTGGTTTTGATTGTGATTGAATTGAAATTACTTGACTGATCATGAGAGAGAGAGAGAGAGAGAGAGAGAGAGAGAGAGAGAGAGAGAAAGAGAGAGAGAGACAGACAGACAGACAGACAGACAGACAGACAGACAGAGACAGAAACAGAGAGAAAGAGTGATCTGTGGTTATACGTTGTAATGTTAGGTAGATGGGTATTGTCTCAATGTTGTAGGACATTTAGAAAATAAAGGAAAGAGATGTGATTTAAAATACTTCTGCATTCTTAAAAATTCCTCGTTGTTGTTACCGAGAAATGGGCTGCACCCAAAACATATTTGCTAGTTTACCCTGTCAAACTGTTTTCATACCTGTCAAATTATTGAGATACCCTGTCAAACTGTTGGGATACCCTGTCAAATTGTTGGAATACCTTGTCAAACTGTTTGGATACCTGTCAAATTATTGGGATACCCTGTCAAATTGTTGGAATACCCTGTCATTGTTGGGATACCCTGTCAAACTGTTTGGATACTTGTCAAATTATTGGAATACCCTGCCATTTTTGGGATACCCTGTCAAATTGTTGGAATACCCTGTCATTGTTGGGATACCCTGTCGAATTGTTGAGATACCCTGTCAAATCGTTGGGACACCTTGTCATTGTTGGAATATCCTGTCAAATTGTTGAGATACCCTGTCGTTGATGGGATACCCTGTCAAATTGTTGGGATACCCTGTCATAGTTGGGATAACCTGTCAAACTGTTGGGATACCCTGTCATCGTTGGGATACCCTGACAAATTGTTGGAATACCCTGTCACTGTTGGGATACCATGACAAATTGTTGGAATACCCTGTTAAACTGTTGGGATACCCTGTCATTGTTGGGATACCCTGTCATTGTTGCGTTATCCTGTCATTGTTCATTGATTTTTCTCTTTATATTTTCTGTGGTGGTATAGGTGAACACTTTTAGAGGAACAAAGAGCCAGAAATAAATGTGTAATATTCTTTAAAGCCATAAATGAACTAAACAAAACTAATAGGAGAACTATGAACCCAGATAGTCAGACATATAACATCCCTGTCTCTAAAAATGATTGCCATAGACATTCTTTCTTCACTAGAACTGCTAAATTGTGGAATAAATTGAATCCAAATATTAGAAGTAGCGAACGTGTTGATAATCTTAAACATGAGCTACAATATGAAATAATTAAATCTTCATATCGGTCTAACCAGTCTTCTTTTCTAGTTGTGTTAGTTTATTTGAAGAAAAATAATTAATAGATTCAGGCTTGGTTATAAAATAATATTTTCATAAATAAACACTAAACAGGTGAGGCATATTGGTCTAACATAAAATATTGGTCTTGAACACGAGTTGTCTGTCCTTTGAAACGTAACAATATACAGAAGTCACGAAATATTGTCAAAAATTGCAAATCAAATTTCTCTCAAATTGATGTGACGCTTTCAGGATTATCATTATTATTTTATTGACTTATTTATCTATTTATTTATTTATTTGTGTTCTCTGTATTGCATTGGGATGATCGTTAAGATTTTATAATCATTAAAACCATCATAAATTCATTATTGCCGTTATCCTAAAGCGGCATATTATTGTTATCGAGTACTATTTTCAAATCAATTATGTGTCTTGAAAAAATGCTTTGTCATGAACAAATGGGGGTTTAATTCGTTTACTTCGATTCATCTGTCGGAACCAGGTATCTAAGTACATCTGCACTACATAAATCAAGATCCAGACCTAGATGTAGGTACGAGAATATGGATTAGGGAACATTCAGAAATAATAAGAAAAACATTTGTTCCCAGAAAATGGTTCGAATTACAGAGGGATTCAGATTCTAGAAGTTCGGATTAGAGAGGTGGTCGGACTGTATTATAGCCTATGTCTTTGTCCAGATCTGTAAAGGCAGCATTTTAGGCATTGTCCAATTTCAGTCAGTTAAGAATATTCTAATAATATATTCTTAGTCCTATTATCATATCCATTCTAGATCTAGAATCATGATATCAATATGTTAATCTAAATTTCATCGAGATAGAAATATCTACATTTCGATATCAAAAAAGAACCTGCATATTATTATTATTTTATTGTTGTTGTAAACATTGTCATATTCCAAACTCACTTGTTTACTTAGCACTGTATATTAAGGTCAACCATTTAGCTCGAAATTGCTATGTATCAATTTTAATGTAATGAAACAATTTTTTTTAAATAATCGATTCTTCAATCTATACAGCATATGCGTTTTGATCAAAAAGTGTTTAGTCCCCCGAACGATTTCTATTTCACGACATCACAGCATGGTGATTTTTCTAATAAAATTTGAAGACGTGACAAAAATGTGCTTCTTTTTTATGTGTTTGTTTCATAATACTTGATAGATAAATTGTAATGTGGACTAGAACATTCTGTTTTAACAATTAGTAAATTTTAAAGATGGCCTATTGATTAAGAAAAACTCTTCATTGTTTGGGAATGATTTTTTACAAAGCATAGCAATTGTGAATTGATTGTACCCCTTTCGGCTACATTAGTGATATCAGGGTCATTACAGTGTTTTAATAACCATTATATTGGGCAAATCGTTAATGGTGGCTGTAGATTGTCTCTAAAGGAAACTAGACCAGACTGTCAAGTAATAATTAAAGATAATGTGTTGAAAGTCAAGCAAACGAATCTCGAGTTCATTAATTGGTAAACAAGTCGTGCTAGTTAATTATTGCTTTATCAGCATTTATTGACACACGATAATTATAGCTCTTAGATCAAAGCTAACATAGCCAGCATATTTTAGTGTTTCGTCTACAATGGTCAAATATAGCCAAATACATTAATGGGTCAATTATTGGTCGCCAATTGTAACTTTTTGTTTAGCACTAATGGAACAAATGCATTTCAGGTACCCTGACATTTTAGGCTTTTAAAAGATAAAACATTGTCAAGATTGAAAATAATGGTGTCTACAAACAATGCTCTATGTTAATAGCATGCAATCCATTCTTCTCATTGATTTCTAAATATAGATATTGATTAATATCATTGTAATTCTAGGACTGCAACCAGAATATAAGATTGTAATGTATGGAGAATGATAAAAATGATGATGATGATGATGATGATGGTTGTAAAGATATTGGAGATGGTTGAAGAAAATACAGTCATCATGTGATGATGATGTAATATTAATTCAAAGGATGTCTCCATATCGCAAGATATTGGTGTTTCGTGGTAGTGGTGGTAACGACAATATTCGACTGCAAACAATGACCACAGGTGAAATCAAAGACTCCAAGGCCAGATACAGCAGAAATGGTTTCAATAAGTTGCAATGTAAAATACAAATCATCCATCATCATCACAGTTTAATGCATGACAAGTAGCTCCAGCTGACATAAAAAAAAGGTAAATATCTTCTAGAAGGCAAATCCTAGTTCCACCATAAATAAATGTAGATTCATACATAATAGAAACAGTAGAGTTCTTGAAGTACCATCATGCCATAATCTGATCTCATCGCGACATATCTGTTTGAGTGGAATTATGAATAATCTAAAAATTACATCTTTGTATAGGACTTTGAGAATTAGTGCGAACTACAACGAAACTCTTATGGAGGTAGTAAAGGCATTGTTGAGTGCATGATGGTAACTTTTTGACTGACTCGAAAACCAGCAGGCAATCATGTCATAGGACACTGATGCACGGGAAAAACAAGTCTTCTCACTAATGTTCAACGGAAAATTATATCTTCGAATAAAACCTATTAATGGAATATTGAGATCACGATTATTTTTATTATTATTATTATTAAAATTATTATTATTATTATCATCATCATTATTATTATTATTATTATTATTATTATTATTATTATTATTATTATTATTAT
>JASKDV010194619.1:0-11313 GCA_032466395.1 Aegires albopunctatus
CCCCCCCCCCCCCCCCCCCCCCTTTTTTTTTTTTTTAAATATTTTTTTTAAAGATAATCAAGAGGAGATTTTTACTTGACAGAAAGATATCTTTCATCTGAAAACTGGAAAAAAGGATTAAGATTTCCTATTTGAAGTCAAAATTATTAATAATGAAAGGTGCTTTAATGAGGGTGAATATTATGATTGTATTACATTTATTATTATTGAATTATATATCTCTTCAAATTGAACATCTTTCAAATATTTTCTTTTTGTTGTTAGATGGCGACCCCCAAGATATGTTCAAGAGCAGTCTGAGGAAAAGAGGGAACAAATACGAAAAAAATTCCATATTTTGGTTGAAGGGGAAGATTTGCCCCCTCCTGTCAAATCCTTCAAAGCTATGAAGTTTCCGCCTCCCATACTTGATGTTCTTCAGAAGAAAGGAATTGTGAGCCCATCTCCCATTCAAATACAGGGAATTCCAACGGTGTAAGCCAGTCTGATTCATTTTCTCCTTGTGTCCCAAAATCTTTATAGTCATTATTATTATTATTATTATTATTATTATTATTATTATTATTATTATTATATGTTGTTGTTATTATTATTATTATTATTTGTTGTTGTTATTCTTATTATTTTTATGATTATTTTCATTTTTATAATTCTCACCTGTGGAAAGAATATAGAATATTTAACTGCATGAGAGTGCATTAAAAACTTGACTGCCCGATAACACTATGTATTAATAGTTGCCAGGGGAATGGTAGGCCCATAGATAAATCATTGATAAGATGCTTCAGCACCACATGAATTGTTATTGTGTAGATTATAATTTCTTTTTCATCAACAGTCCAGATGGGGATCTCTTACATGCATAAATAACGATATTGTCATTTAATGATATGTTATATATAATGTAGCATAAAAATATTCTCAATTAATATAATGACCGTAAATAAATTTGTAATTTATATAATAAGAATATTTTTGCTTCCCTCTTCTTAACATACATTGAACAATGTATAACGATAAGAGTACTTGTCTCATTTCACTGAGAGGGAATAAATTTTATAAGTAATAAAAATAATACGAGTGCACTGGTTCGTTGTTTATAAAATATGTAAGATTTATCCTGGTTCATGATTGAAATGAAGTAAGATTTTATACAGAAATCTTTTATAGGGGATGAACTACGATCAATTCTTCAGATGGCAATGACTTAAACTCTGTTGAACACACCATGAATTTGTTTCACACTGGTAATTAATCCGATGTTGAATCCTTCTACTCTTTACATAAATTTTTCTCACGGCACCTAGGTGTGAAAAAAAGTATGTGGCTTAGCAGCAAAGGATCTTGTCCACATGGCAGCAGGAAAGTGATCAGCTGCTCTGATCTATGCTCCCAGGGGTGTTATGAAAATACTTCTGTGAGATATGAAATAGGAAAGTTTACATTGAATGTAAATACAGCCTATAAACCTGCCTCTATCTTTATCTTGATATGCTTCCAGATTGAGTGGACGGGACATGATTGGCATTGCCTTCACCGGGTCTGGGAAAACGTTGGTGTTCACGCTACCACTCATCATGTTCTGCTTGGAACAAGAAAAGAAACTTCCATTCTTGAAGAAAGAGGGACCTTACGGGCTTATCATTTGTCCATCGGTAAGTGTAAGAATGTGTTTCATTCAATGTCATCAAAGTGGTTACATTTTTGGTGTGATAAAAGTCTGTAATTTAATTCTTATGCTTCTGTCCCATCCACTCTTATATTCTTGATCTGATGTTTAACTCTTAACGGGCGAAGCTGCTGGGTATTTTCGTACCAGATTGTGGATCTGAATTTTTTGCATATCATTACTAATGAGATTCAGATCGTCCAATCACAGGACTGGAATTGTCGGAACTTACATCTTTGAAGTGTAATGTCTGGACGGCGATTATGCTGGTCTGGTGAGGTCTGCCAACTAGTCTTTATCATAAAAGTCACACCTTAAACGGCAGTGCTACTTTCCAAACAAATTATTGTCAAACATGTTGCGTTGAATTCTTCTTATGTCTGTATAACTTCTGTAGAAAATAATAATGATAATCATCTAATTCCCGCTAAAATCGGACGTAAAATGTTTTTGTGATAAGAAAACAATTGAAGTAAATCAACAGCAATTTTGTAATTTTTTAAAATTTCCATTATTTGTCGGTCGATTTTGTAATTATTTTACCTTGTCTTGATGAGCTATAACTAATGAACCTTGTTTGACTTCTATTAAAAAAAAAAACAATGCGTCATTATTTTTGTCATTTTACGGGTAACTCTCTTGGCTTTGTAATTTATTCAGTCATCGCATAACATTGCGTCATGCCTGAGCATGGTCGTCCCTGGTTTCGAGCAAGGCAATTGTGCAGACCTAACATCTAGCTGTTGTCATTTATGATTTAGTGGGAATACGAAAACCAACCTTGAGGAAGATGTCATTTCACACCTTTGAGGATTGTGAATCTTTCAAATACAAAATAATCAAACTTGTTGCTTTGAATTTTTCACATGTCTATAGGACTTCCTTTGATGATGGTAATGAAAACTGTCCAATTCCCGCCAAAATCCAATTGAAAATAACATTTCTGTGATAAAAAAAATTGATATGTGGTGGCTCGGATTTCATGAAATTTAGTTATTTCCGTTATTTCTTGACCAATTTTATAGATTTTGGTACCATTTTACATGTCTTGATGACCTGAAACTAATGAACTTATCTTCACTTTTGAAAACACAATTTAGCAGTATTTGGTTTTTCTGCATGACTCCTTCAGCTTGATAATAATATATTCACCCACCTCATGATGCGTCACTTTTAAGAATAGCAAGCCCTGACCAGCAGGGCAAGAGACCAACCCATTATTCTCTGATTGGTTAAAATTTTTCATTCATCCAATCAGTGATAGGAATAAAATTCAGTTGAAAAAAGAGAATTGACCATGAGGAGGCCTAAATTTTGGGCCAATGGCAGGAGTGCAAGGGCGGGGCTAAGTGAGAGGTAATGTAAATTTTCAGAATAACCGGTCAGACATCAAAAGAACATCAAAGAAACACGATTTTTCATGGTTTTCCGGTCAACACCCCTGTATAAAAATTCGACCGGCACCCCCTCCCGTTAAGGGTTAATGAAGCAAATCTGCGTTCCACAATGTCCCTTCATGTTTGACATTAATTAAGTTAACATGGTAGTTAAAGCTAGTGCCTTGTCAATTTCCTAGGAAGTAAAAGGTAAAGAGCATTCTTCTTATATAAAGCGTTCCCACTAAATATGTTCAATGTGCTTTACTACAAAGTTTCCTTGGCAGGTCAGTACAACAATCCAGAATCCATCTCAACCCGGTTAGAATCATTTGCCTGTACCAACTGTTTCTATCATTTGTCTTTTAATCGAATGATAATGTTGTTTATTTCTGTCCCCCAGCGTGAATTGGCAAAGCAAACCTATGAATTTGTAACACTATTGGGCGATACTGTTGCAGGTGCTGGTTACCCAGTCCTCAGACCAAGTCTTTGTATTGGCGGATTACCAGTGAAGGAACAAATGGATGTTATTAATAGGTAAGTCTGTTTATTGGCATCATTTTTTTTTTTTTTCCCTTTATTCAACCTTGGTCTTATTATGATTAACATAATAGATACAGTAAACACCTGTTTTGTTACACTGAAAATGACTAATCCAAAAATATGGTCAAACTGAAATTAAATCAAAGCTGTTTCTTTTTTTCTTTTTTTTTTTTACATATTTTTGTTATATAATGTTTAAGCCGAGATATTTTAAACCCAAAATAAAAGCAGAGGTCCCTTGAATTTTGGTTTAATAGATTTCTACTTTATTTTCTTTATATGACTCCTTAACCTATCACACGTAAGCTAAAGGCTCTTTACAGTATTTGAAATAATATACACAATTTAAAACCTGTGCTTTTAGCATTGCAGATCCTTAAAGTATAAAGGGAATTTTTAAAATCTCTCAACTCATTTCTAATGGGCTACAAGCATTCTTGTAGCACCTATTCCCGATGATCTATGAGAAAAGTCGAATCTGAGGTTCATTTGTCCTTGGCGACTTATAACCCAGCTTCTTCATGTTAATCATTGCTATTTTTAGATTCTACTTTCATTATGTCTTTCCACTCACCACATTTTTTTAACGATAGATCTAGATTCTAGATTAAAAAAGAAAAAGTCATGCTCCTTTTTGTGTACAGAATAATATATTTTGCTTGGAAGCTGAAGGAAGCTCAGTTGGCAAGGGAGTGGCTGGGGAGGCAACTTAGCTAGGAATGAGTTTACTTATGTTGAGTTATGTCATTTTTAAGTACGGCAGAACACTGATATAAAGAACAATCCCAGGCAAGAAAAATAGTTCTTTATATCAGTGATTCATTATTTCAGTTGCAAACAAAGAAGAAAAAGAGGCCTGTAGGCAAGAACACATGTTTGTTAAAACCGTGAATTCGCTTTAAGCGTGTTCATTACAAGTGTGTTCTACTGTATTGTTGTAAATTGATTTTTCTTTTTCTTCTGTAAAGCCAAATTCCATCGTATCTAATTTCTCCTCAGGGGCACGCACATAATGGTGGCAACACCAGGACGTTTGATGGACATGTTAGATAAGAAAATGATCAACTTAGATGTCTGTCGCTTCCTGTGCATGGACGAGGCTGACCGCATGATTGACATGGGCTTTGAAGAAGACGTGAGAACTATCTTTTCATATTTCAAGGTAATGCCACTTTTAATTTATTGTATTTATCACCAATATTTGGAATGTTTTGTCAGGATTTAATAAGAGGCTCTTGAAAAGATGATAAGCAGATGCTGGGAAGTGCTATGTAAAACTGCAATCTTAAGATCATGTATAATTATTGAGACAGATGGCCGACTGATTGAAACAACCTCCTATAGGATGCTTCAAGTGAAGTACAAAGAGGAAGTTGACCAAAATTTGTAATTGCAAGCCAACCTTACTGAGCTCTTGACTACAGCGGTCTTAAAATTAATCTTAATCTTTAGATGTACTGGTTTAGAGATTTGCGAGAGTATGTTTGAATCCCTACTAGACTAATGTAAATTCTTTATTAATGAGAATCAAGAGCATTTGTTTTATGTTTGATCTGAATATTCATGAAACTCAAATTATTTGATTGGATGGCTCAAAATGCTAGTTGCAATAAGCTACACATTTGTTTTCTCCCCTCTCAACCATTTCATACTTTTATCACAATTTATAGCAACCGTAAAAAATAATGCAATGTTATTAAAAATTTTATAGGAGGCACAGTGGCAGAATGGTTAAGCCATTGCACTCACATGCGAAGGGTCGCGGGTTTGAATCTCTTTGGAGACACCGTGTTTAACCCTTGGGCAAGGTTATTTTTAAAAAAATGAATAAAATAAAAAATAAAATTCTTTATTTTCATCCTCAAGTGGAAATTTGTTTTGCAATGGCATACATGTTATGAAATCAATCATATATATACAATCATTAAATAATACAATAATAATAAATTATACATAATAATGACACTAAATGAATACAATAAATTTCATAACAAGTCATTGTTGGTCGCCGTAGTACAGCGCCCTGCTCCCCCCGATTATAAAATTGGTATTCATTTATACACCTGAGTCGAGTGGAGCAATCTGAGTAAATTTTCTTGCTCAAGGATAAAAGACATTGATTAAAGCGGGATTCGAAACCGAGCCGTTCAAACGTTTGCTGCCCGGTGATCATATCCACTCGACCACTGCGCCTTTTACACGAATTGCTGTTAAAGGTTAGATCTATATTTTTCTTCTTTTTTTTTAAAAAATGTTATATTATTACGTATATTATTGCTTTTTTGCTTTATATGGTAAGCTGACAGAGATTGCATGCTGGCCTTTCTATGTAATGTACTCGTATGATATAGATCTATTCTAATTATCTTTCTGTCAGGGACAAAGGCAAACACTACTGTTTTCAGCCACCATGCCCAAGAAAATCCAAAACTTTGCCCGCAGTGCTCTGGTACGACCCGTCACAGTGAATGTGGGGAGAGCAGGTGCTGCTAGTTTGGACATCAACCAGGAGGTGGAATATGTCAAACACGAAACCAAGATGGTCTACATTTTACAATGTTTACGCAAAACAGCCCCACCAGTAAGTTCTTACTTTTATGTTATTAAATAGATCAGATTGGCATGAAATAGGAGGATGTACTTTGTCAATCCAAAGGAAAATTATGTTGCATCCAGCAGAGGCCAATTATTAAGATAAATACAAATCAAATCTTTTTTCTTGCCAGAGATACACTCACACACACACACACACAGAGACATACAAGAATAGAAATGTAATGCTGATGATGGTTATCAATTACAACAGCTTTTTAATGAAAACTTATATGAAGAGCAGAGCAGAAGATTGAAGAATACTTTTGGAAGAGGTATATTGCTTCTTATTCATAATCCTCTGGACTCTAGTTCTTTTGTGTTGGTTCCCTGAAAGGCCTATTCATTTCAAAATCTTTCATACATCCCAAGGGAGCTTATTGATAAGTTCTGGCTCTAAGTAGTCTAAGGCTAGAGGCTTGCTTTACACCCGACTATTGTTAGATAAATGTTGCTAAGATTTTGATGTTCTTACTTACTCTTATTGAAGAGAATTTTACTAAAACTAAAACTCTGTAACTGGCTGCTATGATGAATTTTAAAGCCCTCTCTTTCAACTTCAATACTTCAAAATTCTGATGGGATGTTAAAAAATGAAAAATATTTGTAGTCTTAACATTGTTAAAACTTTGTTTATGGTCTAACATGTGTTATTTTCCTCTCCCAGAAATATCACTTTTGTCAAAAACTTTAATGAATTTTCATTTTTCCATTACCAATTTTTGGGAACAGTCTTTAAACTACTTCCATTTTACAAAGTTAAATGTTTTTAAATTGATTGGCTTATTGTTATTATTTGGTTTTGACAGGTGTTGATATTTGCAGAGAAAAAACAAGATGTGGATGCTATCCATGAGTATTTGCTTTTGAAAGGCGTTGAAGCGGTGGCCATTCATGGTGGCAAAGGTTGGTATTTGAATACATTTACATGAGACAAACAAGTGAGGCCCCATGTTCTAGGCTTAGTAGCAGACATTTGTCCTGCAAACCAAAATGCCTCAGGTTTGATTCGGGAATAGGGCATAATGTTTTGTCTCTTTAGTTTCTTTTTGGATGATATTGTAAAATCAATTTCCTGTTTTAGTTTTAGTCAGATTATGTCAGGATTCCAGAGTGACATGTTTTATATGAGCATACGCCTCTGTAAACTTGCCAGGGATTTGGGATAAATGAAAAAGCTAGAAAAATCTTGTAACTTCACGGAGACCTATCATATCAATGGTGGATTCTACCCTACAGTTTGTTCTATTTTTATTTTTATTTTCGGGAAATTCTTTAAATCAATGAACTATATACTTACACTTACTTGTAAATGCAGATTTTCTATGCTAATTATTTAGCAGAAAACCCTCTGTTTATTTTTAGGAAGATTTTCTCTATTACTATCACGAAATAGCTTCCATTTTATTTTTATATAAAATATGAGAATATAGAAATGCAGCAGAAAAATAAAAACTTTTCTGTATTCTTTGTTTTGAAAATAACATAACATCATTATTTTTGTTTCTCTTCAGATCAGGAAGAAAGAAGTCGAGCTGTTGAACTTTTTAAAAAGGGAGAGAAAGATGTGTTGGTGGCCACCGATGTTGCCAGCAAAGGTTTAGACTTTGAAGGGATTCAACATGTCATCAACTACGATATGCCAGACGACATTGAAAATTATGGTTAGCTTTTCATTAAGTAATCTTTGCCATTTTGATTATTAGGGTATGCCTTTGATCTTGTAATCATAAACGAGGAATAAAATGATAAACCTTCTTATATTCTTACATGGCTGCCAACGGCTAGGATAAAATCATACTAAGTACGATTTGACAATGCAAAAAAACAACAACAAAACATGATTGATAATGAAAATCTTATTAATTTCAACTTGATGAAATATTCTGCTTCAATCACTTGCACTTTATTTTACCGAGGCATGAAACAGCTATGATGAAAGTAAGGCAACTTCAATATTACCAGTGCTGATATTTTTATTCAATAAAGTAGTAAAGTAGTATTCATTGCTACAGGGTTTTTTTCTTCTTGGGAGAATGGATATTAGCGTAAAATTCAAATGATTGAAACTTGTCATTTTTTTCATTATCCGCAAGTTCCCCTTCTTTTCTTTATACATGTAATCAAACAATATGATAATCTTACTAATCTTAGATGATGTTATACATTCTCATTCCATGGAAACTAAATATGTTAATTCATTATTGCTTCCACTTCCACTGTACATTTTATTTTTGTTTGAAAATTCCAGTGCACAGAATTGGTAGAACAGGCAGAAAAGGAATTAGAGGCACAGCTACCACCTTTGTAAATAAGGCAGTCGGTGAGTGTTTTGGTCTATGGTTAATACAGTAAAACATGAATATAGTAGCACCTGCTACAGAGGGACCATCCCTACAGCAGAACCTTACCAGAATCTCCTTTTTATTATGTAAACTCTAATTACCTGTGCTTGCATACAACGGGGCAAGGAAAGGCCCGAATCGCGGGAGAGATCGAGCGAGCTCTGGGTACCGATACCGGTACTTGGGGGAAGGGGTTTGGGTGGTGGCCTTAGGCGGGCTTCAAATGGGCAGTCAGCGCTGCAGCGTTGTGATTGGCCAGTCCAGTGATGAGTGACGTAGGGCAGTCGGCAGAGAGAGATGGTGCGGAGAGTTGCGTTATACATAATATATAGGCTACGCGAGCCACCCCAAAAGTGATGTGCCAGAGGCCTAGCTTAGCCCAAAAAAGTAAAAAGAGGAGAGCGCGTAGTGTGTGATTCAGGTTCCTGATTCCTTGCGATCGTTGATGCGTCCACTTCACCAGTTCTACAATGCCGGTACGGTGCATGTATAATATTTTTTGATAATAGGCCTA
Source organism: Aegires albopunctatus (assembly GCA_032466395.1). Taxonomy (NCBI): domain Eukaryota; kingdom Metazoa; phylum Mollusca; class Gastropoda; order Nudibranchia; family Aegiretidae; genus Aegires; species Aegires albopunctatus. The sequence continues at coordinate 9,043 of JASKDV010194619.1, forward strand.
GACAGCACAAGCAACAAGACCGAAGAAAAGATGGCTTCCATTAAAGAAAAATGAAATTCAGTAAAATTAAAGGCCGAGATCTCACACTCAAATAAGTTGTGCACACGCGTACACATGCCTATTCCTTCTATCTTTTATACCTTCTGTCTTTCAAACTTTTTTTCCCCACCTCGTAGTGTAGTATTATTTTCCCGGTAATTGCTCTTTGCATGCCTTAAGCGGGAACTCGCCTTCAGCAGGATTTTTCTTCTGTGTGCTACTGTATAGTCAATGTGGACCATACAAAACCTGGTTCACTAGATGAATAGTCAATCAAAGTAAATTTGTAATAAAAATAGATGTGCTTACAATACACAGCACAGAATCTTCCACAACCATCAGTGCTGTGCCCCTTACATAACAAAGTTTCCTTGCATTAGAAATAGAAAGGCTTTTTGTCCAAAGTTAGTCCTCAGGGAGTATTCAGAGCTATACACACATTTTCATTCTAATTCTAGCATATGATGACTTGACTCTGCATATAGCTAGGTTAGGTGAGAAAAATATATGTCAAGGCTCGATGATTTTGCAACTATTTTGAATATCGCCTATGACTCATGACTATGAATTATTTTCTCTTATATTACATATGTTCTCAACTTTGGTATATATTTTTTGCTTTGATCCACAGATGAATCAGTGCTCCTAGACTTGAAGCATCTTCTGATCGAGGCAAAACAAAAAGTTCCAGCCTTCCTGGCCATGCTTGAGTCAGAGACGGAGAAATATCTGAACATTGAAGGTAAGTTGTCTCAGGAGAAATGACGGAGGGGGAAGAAGAAGACAGCGATAAATTTAATGTGTATATTGGAAAGAGACGGGTTATCTCACTGTGATATTTGAAAGCCTCTGCGTAGCAATTACATTAATTCAATACACTTAACCCAGGCTATGTCTCATGTGAGACGCTACAATAGCAGCCTGTTGCTAGGCCTGCCTCTTTATGGGTTAGCTATTATCTAGGTTTTTATTTTGTGCTACACATAACATACTTTGGCCAGTACGAGACGAAATTTGACCATTGGCAGTGCTTTGGATCAGTCACATATTCCTTCATTTATGAGTGACCAACATTCAGATCAGTATTTGACTCCTTCATGTGTGATGGTCATTAAGATCGCTACAGCCTAAGGGAATGGCTTGATTTTGGAGCAACAGTTTTGTCAGAGGCATAGCATAGCATAAGGAGATACACCCTAAGGCTAAATTTTTCTCAGTGATGAGAGGCATCAACTAAGTATAAGAAGCAGAAGAACTAGAACAGACCAAACATGTCACCATTTTATAAAAGTATCTCTAAAAAAGGGGAAAAAATGATAAATTGAATTCGTCTGGTAAAAGACTGACACTGACAAAAGTTTACAGTGGCCAGCCCAGGTATGGAAAGGAGGTTTCAAAATATGTTTAGTCCATAACAAAATTTCATTCTGGATTAATTTTGTAGTAGTTGAGCAATGTCTATGAGACATTTTACTACACATACATGTAATAGAATCCCTTAAGTCCCAAGGTTTCATGAGAAATATCATTATTCAAATTATTGCCCCCATCATCAAAGTTGAGATAAAAATTATTTGTTCCGTGTTTTATTCAGCTTTCCTAGTAGTACTAGTACTAGTAACAAACATTAATTCTATTATTCAAGTTAAGATGAAAACATGATTGAATCTCTGCACAAAAAATATCAAGGCATCTATTGTTGGTTTTTAAGAATTATTTCCATTTTCATTTCAGGTGAAGTCGGCTGTTCATATTGTGGTGGTCTTGGACACAGAATTGCCGACTGTCTGAAGCTTCAAGCCATGCAAACCAAACAGGCTCAAGGCATTGGACGCAGAGATTACTTGGCTCATAATTCGGCTGACTGGTAGAGGACTGATGCTGATATAAATTATGAATAATACTACAAATATTATTGAATTGTCGTAAAAATCATATGTTGTATATATTATATACCAAAATTATTTTTGTTCTTTGCCAAGTTGGAAACATTTTGCTGCACTTTATGTGTTGGAATGTACAGTGGAAATAAAATATGAACTTTGCTGGAATGACAAACAATGGTGTTTCAGTTTAAGTTTTATCTTGAAATTGATATTTTGGTTTTCCTAAGTTTCCAGATCATTAGGATGTCTCCATAGTGCTTAATAATAATATGTACAGTCAAACCTGCCTTAACGGTCACCTCTCCATAGCGGCCACCTGTACTAACGGCCACTGGTCTGTGACACC
>JASKDV010194630.1:0-11311 GCA_032466395.1 Aegires albopunctatus
AAGGGGAATATGCCCAAAAGAAATAGACACCCCTATTTTCAAATCATAGCATTCTATACCTTTGCGGCAAAACACGGATTTAACCTCCGGGATCAAAGAGTTAACTTATGCCCACAAATCTAATAAAATCGTAACCCAAGAGAAGCTCAGTTCTTTTAAAAAAAAAGAATTTCCGATATAATCTGACTACCCACAGATGGCATATATTGGGAACAAGCTGTGACAAGTGCGCGGAAGGCCAACAGTTTAAAAGAGACCTTAGCGTTGTAATCAGAAATTTCCATTTTTCTTCCTAATGTAAAGAAGTAATTTTGATTGGATAGTACTTTTAGATTCCTGCCCATAAGATTGCAATTTTCATTTACTTTTGAGCTTTTCCTGCCAATTTGCTTTTCATTGATAAAGTTGAAGCCAAGGAAATGGAATAAAACACAGGATTAAAAATATATATCTGCAGCTAGCGACTGCTTTATTCAACCGAAAACACAAAACTAAAGACTGGCTTGTTTTGCTGAGTGAGGAGTGTGTGGAGTGAGCAGATTTATGTATCATTGCTTGATTTGTTTATGTCTTGTGTAAAGTGATGTGTCACAGCTCCCCCTAGAAAGGACACCATAGAACTTAGGAGTCTTGGTGGCATGACCAGACCTTGTGGTTGAATGCCAGCGTTTTCTCTCACCTGGGGTGATGGGGATTTGTCTATACTTCATCAGTATTTTATTTCTTTCTTTTATCACTTAATTTATAGATCTCTATAGACACAGTACCATCTTTATTTATAATTCAACTATGATTGTCTTTTTAGAATGTGGACCTGGAATGGGACTTTGAGGATATCACCTCTGACGAAGTTATGTGGAATCAGGTTGGGACGCAGGTATTTCCCCACCCCCATCTTACCTCTGTTACTGAAGGTAGGGTTATTAAATGACAATTGTTTTAACTTTGAATTTTGTTTTTTTTATCTATTCATAGAGTTTACAATTTCTTTGTTGCCATCTTTGAAATCCCAAAAGAATGTCAAAGTTGGTTGGATATACCAAGCAGAAAAAAGGGAGATTACTTGTAAGCCCTTGAGACAAATGAAAAGAAAACAAAATTGAAGAAAAACAGGGGCTTAAGGGCAGTTTGCAATTTTTCTCAATTATCATTTCCATTAACTTTTTCTTTTTTTAGATTACTACTGTATACTTTTCTATACTGACTCTTGCTTTTTTTATGCACACACTTTTTGTTTGTTACATATTGTTTCTTCTTTATTGTGATTTTCATTTGTTTTGTTCACAATTGAAAGAAAACAGCTTGAATCAAATTAATTCCATTGAAATTGATATATGCAGAGAGAAATGACAATTTATCTTGATTGCTTCACTATTTTCTTTCATTAGTTAATTGACTTCTTGACTTTGTTCAACATTAACAGATGAGATTCAACAAGAGTTACCAACATGGACCATCAATGGTGTGTCTCCCCTCCAAGCCATGGGTGAGGAGATCCCCCACCTAAACTACACTTATTCCAAAGCTGGTACTTTATATGAAAGTTTCAGAAAGAAAAAAAGGCAACGAGGCCGACCATCTCAATATTGTGACCTTTCTCCCGAATACAACACAGTGGCTGGCCAGAGGGCAGTTGGGGGCTTACCGGAAGAGGACTTGGGGGCTGTTGGAGGAGGTGAGGGCTTCGATGCTATTGAACACGATTTTACATACAGTGATGACAATGAAAGGCTACAATCAAGGTCAACCTCAAGGAGAGCTTACATGTACGGAGAAGGTCCTCAGTCTTCCCAAGAATATGCTTCTCAGGAAGAGGGGAGGATTCCCTCTCAATACGATGCCTATTACAATGAACAAATTTCCTCAAACTCAAACATTTATAGTGCTGAAGTATATGAGGATGAAAATTACGCAAAAAGCCGTTCACGCCAGGAAGTTGTTCTCTCTCCAAAAGGATTACAACTTAATGACCATATCGACCCAGATGTTCAAATATTGTCTCCCTCTTCTTCAAAGTCTGGATATGAAAATTCTGACAGGTCTTTATCCTATCATTATGCCCGTTCCCTACAACTCAAAAAACAGGATAGTGAAAGATCTACCAGGTCTACGAATGCGGATAGTGGGTATTCTGAGGATGGTCAGAGGTCAAGGGGAGATTCGTATGATTACAACGATAATGTTGGGTCTTCAAATTTCAAGTATGAACGCCATAATGATGACCATTACTATGGTATTGGAATAGAAGAAAGGACAGGTAAAGGACTTGACAACCCAGCCTTTTCACATTTTGATGAAGAATCCAATGCTCTTGCCCTACACAAGAAAATGGTTAATGATACCATGGGCCGACCAGGAAAAAATCAATATTCGTCAGTCGCCAGCCATGTAAGAAAGAACAATGGCAAAAAAATGGCAGAGAGCTTCATTTGAAAGGTTTTAAAGATAAGATGTACGACTTGTTTTAAAAGGATATATTATTTCGAAAAGGGTTCATGATATATATGAATTAATTGACTTCTTGTCTTTTGACATTTCTTATTTTGCTTTGCTAAACAACTCTGCTACAATTTGCAGTGGAGAAAAAGGTGCGTTTTTAAAAATACATAGATTGATGATAAAACATCTCTATCGGTGCAAAAATCTGGAGTGATTATGTATTATGTGTTCTTATTACACATTTTTCATTCATTGAAAAACCATTTGAGAAATGTATTTGGCAGCAAATTATTTTTGAGGAGTATTACTCCATATCTCTCATTGCATTATAATTCAATCACTAAAGGGGATCATATTAATTTTTTCTCAGACCTTGTTCAGTCAATCTCATTTGAATTAAGCTGAATTCTGAATGAAATTCACCAATATTTCTTATTTTGTAAATAACTTATATTGTTCTGCAGGCTTTACTTAAGATTTTCATATAACCTGTAAAACTGATAAACTTCAATATACATACATATATTATTTGTTCATGGATAAAGGGAATTTATGTACATTAGAAATAATCTTTGATAATTTAATAGACTTGTAAATTTATATCATATTTTGCAATCTGAATATAGATTGTGACAAAGAAAAGTGTTTTATTCTCATTAAAACATTCCAGATGATCTCTTTAATGATCAGATATGTTTTACAATGTATGATTTTAATGATATATATGTATAAATGCTATGATTTATTCCCATCTTTTTTGTTGTCATGACAATATATTATCTAAACCCAGATTTACTTGTTTAGTATAGTGTGTACAACAGAAATGACATTCATTGCTGAGAATAAATTAATTTAATGCCAGACCAAACCAGTGAAATACCTGATCTTCCAACAGATAGAAGTGAATGTGAAACATGATTTAATATATCTTGATATTGATAGTCATAATAAAGATATCCTTCTCGATTATTGTCATGGGGGGGTGGTACTGATTATGTCATAGTGCCTTTTACATCACCTGATACTTATAAATGGTAAGCAGCAAATTTAAATATTCACCATGGCACTGATCTCATCTAAAAGAAAAAGAAATAATGTGAACTATTGCAAACTACTTTCTATAATCACCCTTCCCGTCCAACGAATGAAATTCACTGTTTCTGAAAAAAAGTGTTTATTTCAAATTATTTTGCCTCATGATGTTCCATTTCTCATGATTTTTTTTTCTTTTTATATTGAGGTATTTTATATCAAGAAATAAGTGCCTTAGAATTGAGCTTACTTTGCTTCTTTGTTATAAATGTTGTGATAACTTGAATACAAAGGAAATTGGAGACAAATGAACATGATTTCAAAATGTTTATTGGTCATTTTAAATGTTTGCTTCCAAAAAAGGTCTAACCCTTTAACAGGCAAGTTCAAATAATCACTCAACAGTTTTTCTTATTCTTCTTTTTCAAATAAACTGACAAAACTCAACTGGGTTGACTATTACTGTCAATAGATCTACGCCATAAAAAATAAATAAATAAATAATAATAATTAGGCCTCTTTGTAGATTTGAGTATTTCATACTGTAGCTTATGTTTAAGATTATCAACACTTTTACTACTTCTAATATTTGGATTCAATATATTCCACAATCTAACAGTGCTAGGGAAAAAAGAATGTCTTGGCGCAATCATTTTTAGAGACAGAAGTGTTAAATGTCTGACTATCTGAGTTCCTGGTTCTCCTATTACTTTTATTTAGTTCATTTATGGGGATATCTATTTGACCATGAATTGCCTTAAAGAATATTACAACGTTATTTCTTGCTCTTTGTTCCTTCAAGGGTGTCCACTCCAACTGTTGAATAGAAGCTTGATTACCTTCTGTATTAATACATGTAAACTTCTCTATATTCCATATAATAATTGATGGCGAAAAGACCATTCAAACTAAGCAAAAATGTTTCCTCTTAAGGGTTAAATGTTTGTTGATTGTTGAGTATTGAGTGTTAGGGTACTATATAATAAATGGCAGAAAATGTTTTCCTATGCTTTAGTTTTATAAATAATAAGTCCTGAACTTGTCAGATATTGGAAACAGCAACAAAATACATGTAGTTGTTATCATTGTATAATGATTTCTGGTAAGCGTTTCATATTATTGTTGTCTTACTTTCTTTACATAGATGCGAATCAGATATGATTTAGATTTATTGAATGAATCACATCTTATGCCCTTTACACAAAAAGTTTGTTTTGTGATGTTAACACTCATACATTCTTTTAAGAAATCCAAAACATTCCTTATCAAGAATTAACATATTTTGTCTTTGTTTTGTTGGATACTGCATTATCACTATACATTTTTAAACCCAATTGACCCATAAGTGTGTATGTATATTGGATGGGCCAAAAAAATAACTGCACAGGAACTTTGAGCTTCAGTTTTGCCTTTATTTGATTATCGATTTCAAAGAAAATATTCACAAATCTAGCAATGATATTTTTACATTAGTGTATGAAATGTCATTAACATTTATTTAGAAATAAAGGCACAACAAATTTTTAATTGAGACGAGTTCCAAGTGGCAAATATCGAAATGTGATTTTGCTCAGTTGTGACTTATTGGAATACATTCAATGACCGTTCACGGTTTTACATTGCATTTCAATATTGACAACTAGTTTCCAACTAGAGCAGACGACATAATGTAGTATGGATAAAATTACATTCATGATAAAATCGCTTCAAGTATTGAATATCGTTTTTCATTTTTTTTTAACCCTGTTCTACGATCAAAGTTCAATCCAAATTTTTGTTAAGCGATTTGTAAGAATGGTTCTTAGCCAAGATGATTAAATCGTAAAAGAGAATTTATTTGTACACAAGGGTTGAGGTGTTTCAGAGCGTGTTCAAGTGTTTCCAAAAAAGAACTGCAATAAGAACTCCGAAAATCAGTTGATGAAGAAGATTCAAAAAACCAGATCAGCTGCTAGGAAAGTTGGGGGTGGTTGACCAAAATTGGCCAGAATAAATGACAACGTAAACAATGTTGAAGAAATTGTGCAGTCACAGGAAGACAATCCGGCACCCACAAATCAGCACGTAAAATTGATACTCCGTATCAGAAAAAGTTTATAAAAATCGGCTCACCCCTTTTACAGCAAATGAGCTAAAAGAAAAGATAAAACAGTGCAAGCAAAAGATTGTGGTTGGGTTGGATGTTTAAGGATTTATCTAGATCAATAATAGAATCAACAAGACACCATTGTTTTGGTCTTTATTTGTGAAGGTGTGTATCTTCTTAATAGTAATAGTAATTAACGAGTATTAGGGCACTTATTGATATCGATATCACAAGATACATGTATCATCATGGAAGACAAGACTATGAAGTTTTAGTGTTGTTGCCCAAAACAGTTGCTCTCTATACACTGAGACAAAGTTAATTTTAAAACTATTCACTTGTTTGCTATCAAATTTGGCACATAAACGCAAAATAATTTGATTTTAAAGTGTGAAATTTCATTTATGTCTGATTTATGGTATTTTAATTATAAAAGTCTAAAGTCCTGTGTGTGTTTTTTGACCCACCTGATATATATATATATAGTAATGACAATGACCTCTTGAAGAGTAATAATATTATTTCATCATTGTAATTTATAGACATGTCATATTTTGAATTACATTGTGGACAAGATTCACTAGGCCTTCTTCAGAATGAGATTTTGTAAATAAATGAAAAGCAAAATGTGATGGATAAAGAAAATGATTGAAGTTCTCTGGAACATTGTTCAACCAAAAACACGTAAACGGAAAATAACAATAGATGGAAAGAAAAGCCTTACCTTTTGTTCTTCATTTCCTTGTTAATGATGTAGTAATTAATCAAAATGATGGTACATTTAATTTGAAATAGAGATGTTAGAGATATGTTAGGGATGTTTGAGATAAAAAGAAAGCCAGACATAGTTATGTTCAAAAAAGGGGCAGTAGATCAGATTTAAATTCGAAACAGGCTAAATAGGCTGTAAGAAAAAAAAAAAATTGTTTAAAATTGTCTCCCAACTGACCTGCTTGATCAACCTTCAAGGCCAAACTGCAACTCATGACGGTTATTAAGTAGTAATACCATTAAGCTTAATAATTGCTTATTTTCAAGTTTTAATTGCCTTTCTCAAGCATGGTAATAAATTTCATATTATATTGTTGTAGGACTATCTATAAGAAAATCAAGGAAAGCTACCTTTAAATCAAAACAACAGAAAAAGTCATTGACCGGTTGATTTCAGTTTAACTTTGTTTTATTGTATAATACTGCAAAATGTATCATTGCTTTTTATTTATTTATTTATTTGCAATAAACATTTTCCATCGATGAAATTAGACAGTTTGCTGTACAAGTGCTGTGAAAATTTAAAAAAAAATTAATATGATTATATTCTAATTCCTTTATTTTGGCCCATATTATTTTATTAGAAATGAAAAGGTATTTTTTATAAACATTTGAAAAAATAAAGATTAAAATGGTTTATTTCTGCTGATTGTAACAGCTAAAGATGATTTTGAAGCAGTTTCTGAAAAGTTTTAGCGAGAACTATAAATGAACAGTTATAAGTTTTATTATACAACAATTGTTTTGTTTTTGTTTTTATTTTGGTTGTTTAAAAAAAATAATTCGTATTTATTCTGCATAACTTGGTTGAAATCAGTTGGACAATGTCAAAATGATGATAATCTCATCCTATTAACAAACATATTATCATGCAGCCCCAAGGTTTTCAAATTTTGTTAACATGACAATCACCGTATCAAATACAGCTTCATTTTTTTTACAGCAATTTTCTTTACTTAGTCTCATATCTCGTCTTCTCTTTTTTTACTTTAAAATTTAAGTTTTGATTGGTTAAAGTTAATCATAGATATTTTTTCTTCTTTTTTTTGTATTTAAAATACTCTAAAAGGTTCATTAGGTTTTAATATAAAATGATGTTAATGATTATAAAGGGAAATACATTGATGGTACATTCACTGTCAATAATCAAATATGTATTGAAAAACATGCCAGTCCTTCTAACAAGCAGTTTTCAGGGTTGCCACGGACCTCTCAGTCGGGTCCTCTTTTGGGGTTCATAGGCTCTAGTTGGCTCTTCGTCTTCTCTGTCCTTTAGATTTTTTAAACAATTTCTTTTCTCCATGCTTTCCTAATCACATTAATTCCTTTCCTAATTACCTTTCCTTTTTTGGCTCTTATCACTTCTCCCAAATGATTAAAATAGGGAAAAGAAAGAATTTAGTGACCTTATCATAGTATCTTTAACTTATTACATAACAGCCCTCTGTTGGGTCTATTTAAATAGCCATCCCTCTCTTTGGACTTTGGACCTTGGACCTAAGCAGTGTTGTGGCAACCCCATGTTTTATATATTAAAACATTCTCTTTGCATTGTCAATACGTTTGTTCAAAATATATTTGATATCTGGGAAAAAGTGAGATGTAGTGAGTCGATCAATAGGAATAAAGGGTAAAGTAATTTCTCAATGGTGGGGAAGTGAAATAACAGTTAAAAAAAAATTCCTTTATACATATTTCCACTTAATGTACTAATCACTTTTTATAGCGGTACCCTGGCAGGCCGTTACATATTAGATGTCTTCTGCTGAGCATGGCATGGCAGTTTTAGAATATATTTTGTTAGATAAAATATTATAACATTAAAATATGCTCAAGAGGGGATGACATTTAAAACTCTTAGATAAATGATTATGGTAAACTTAAACTGGGTTTAATTACCAAATAAACTAACAGATTCCAGAATCTTTCTTAACATCCTAGGGGGCAAACTATAGTGTAGGCCTACACAAAGGAAATGCATTTTTCTCCAGCATACTATCGTGATCTCCTCACTTTACCTATTGGCAGCTACTCATTTTGCACCTAATTATGCTGAGAACAGTGTAATGAAATACGAATAAATTTTCGTTATAATCTTGGCCAGTCTGAAAAAAACAAAGCATGGTAATGAAATCATTGCCATAATTTGTTTCAAATTCTCCCGTCTCTTGCCTTGGTCCAGAAATATAAGAAAATGCTGCTTTTCTTGATCATTGATGTTTTATAGTTGATGTATATTATATTATTATTATTATTATTATTATTATTATTATTTAAGCTTTTCCATATTTCGTTGTTGTAAAAATAAATACCAAACATATCAATTATTTGTAATAAAAAGGAATTTTGTAAGGATGTGCAAGGCATTCCTGTTGCTCGAATCAATATTACATAATTAGTGTCAGCAGAATGTGTCATAACCTAGTGTCAGCAGAATGTGTCATAACCCTTTCCTTCTTTTCTTTTTTTTTTTTTCCAACTTCATTTGTTAAGAGGTAGATTTATCTAAAGTCAAATGCAATATTTTCTTCCAAGGAATTTTTTATTTTTGTGTGTGGATATTTATTAATGGATGAAGTAAGAAGTATCATATCATTGCAAAATTTGAATCAAAATTGAATGCCAAATAAAAAAAAAGAAGAAAAAACCAGAGCAAAAAGACTGGAATGGAAAATGTTTACCCACACTCATGGAAAACTGAGATTGGTACTTTTGGTGACATAAGAGATATTGGCAATAAAAACATCTGATCTACATTTCTATTTTATATAATCCTAAATGATAATTGTGTTCCTTATTGTTATTCTTATCAAAACTCATGATATAAGTGTCCTTTATTGGAGAATGATATTATTGATATAATATTACATGTCATATTACATGTACTTAGAAACAAAATTGTTTACATTTCCAGAAAAATATTTGCTTCTGACCTCATCAGGCCAGTGTTAAGCCAAAAAAAATAATTCAAATTCCAAATGCATTCCTTCCTTCCTTGAGCTCATATTTGGATTATTCTACTGTCATGCCATATGGTACAAAGAGAAGTGAGGAAATTAGGTGTCCCTATAAGGGCATCTTCAACCCAATTGGACTCATTTCGTAAAGTTCGCCTTCAATTAGGTCTTTAGCAATGTTGTGGCATTGTCTTCAAAACCTAACGAGCACCAGTCCATGATTTATACACAAAAAGTGTGCCTGTTAAAATTGAGCCTTTCAAATTTATGTATGGGAGCTACATGAATAATTATAAGATATATATGAAAAGAATTTCAAAGGGTAGCCTCATATTGCATCATTTTGTGTATTGTTTATATATTTTTAATATACCTCAAAGATAATGCTTTTATATATGTATAACATTAAAGTTGTAAAATTTATAATGTGTCAACACACTGTACACAGAAATAATAATGAATAATAAATTTACATTTTAATTGATGCCTTTTTTAATTATTTGTCTTATTATAATTATCCTCATTGAAGTGCTAAGCGCCTATTAGTTTTAGATATACAGGTGGTTGTATATGTTATTATATGTACATAATTAAATTGAATTAGTGTCTTTAAAAGGTAAAGTCTTTTAGAGAACCTATTTAAGTAAAGGGGATGAGTTTCTGAAAAAAGATTTACAGCAAATCACATTTTTGAGCACTTAAAGTTGAAGTGTCAATATATATTGGATATACTAAACTTTAAATAGGTCCTTCCAGTGCAGCTTGGTCAGAAATGGTGTCTATAAACTATAAATAGTCTGCCAATCAATTTGCTCTTTCCATTGACCATGGTAACAGGAATGACATGAATGGATGGACAAGATTTTAAATTGGAGAATATAAATTGCCTCGGACTTTGCTCAAGGCCAAGGAGTGGCCTTTTCAACAAAATTAAGAGTGATATCTATTTGTATCATAGTTGTCCTGCTGTATGATACATGGAGGGACTGCTCTTAAATAAATCTTTGATTTCATGAATGTTGCGATGAACCCATGGGAAGGCAGAGAAAATCGACTTAGCTGAACAAGATGAGAAATTATAATATACATGTAGTTATACATTAGTCATGGCTAATGAAATGTAGTACATGTATATAAAAGTTATAGAGCTGATTTTCTATGAATAATTAATTATTATCCTCAAATCTTATGAAAACAGTGCTCCATTTTTGATCATGTTCTCAAACCTTGGTATTCGGACTTATCCCAATGATATTAAGTTATTATCGCCTTTTCCGTGTTAATAAAGTAAAACCTTCATATATTTGATAGATAGGATTTGAGGCAGAGGGCTTTCAGGAAAATAATATTAAATACATTATAACTAGGGGGTTACTTTATAAATTTTGTCATATAGTATAGATTCCAAGCTTCTTGTCTTAGAAGTGTCTGATAAACTTCAGAATCACGATAATAATTTTAAGTATGTTTCCATTTTAGTTCAAAATTTATTGTACGTGCGTAAATTTTAATAACTGTCTTGTTATCATTTTGAGACAACTTTGGCTCATGAACTTTAATTTCAATGTAATCACTTAAAAATTCCAAGGCCGTATTATGGCCACCACACACTAGCAATTAAAGTGGCAGATCGGGCCTGCGCAGTTACTGCACAGTTCTCCTTCTGTATAATATTTTTTTAGCACACACATTACATAAACCACCGAAGATCAACATGGTTTCAAATGAGAATGAGGTTGCGCTAACCTGTCTAGCTATGAATGGAATCTGAATGAATTTGTAAGCGATTCGCAGATCATCTATGGAACTGTGCAGTAACTGAACAGTTGGGAATGCGTAGTGTGTGGTGGCCATAAGGCCTCGTATCCACCGCGTCCATATAGACCGGATTTATTTTTTCTGGCCAGAAAGAGATATAGGGGGGACACCAATCGGATAGAGCGGAAGTAAATAATAATAATAATAATAATAATAATAATAATAATAATAATAATAATAATAATAATAATAACAACAATAATAATGA
>JASKDV010194641.1:0-11308 GCA_032466395.1 Aegires albopunctatus
CTCTATCTCCTTCTCATTCACCCCCTCTCTCTCTCTCCCTCTTTCTCTCTTTCTCCCCCCCACTCTCTCTCTCTCTCTCTCTCTATCTATCTATCTATCTCTTTATCCCCCCAAACTCGATGATTACGTTTCAAGGACAACAACAACTACACCTCATTTCATAGGTAAGATTATATCTACAGCCACTCCCCTTCAGGTGATTAGCAAACAGCGACCGGTGCACAAAAAGACCCAATTTACCCCCATTCTCTACTTTTTCCTGTCGTCACTTTGGCGCTGTCTAGTGGTCATTGGCATGCACTGGTCAAATTACCAGAAAGGGGAGAAAATGAAGAGGGGGAAGGAAGCGGTTCGGTGGAAGGCAGTCTTGAATTATTCCAAACTGCCTGCCATCTCACAAAGGTAACAGTGGACAGAAAGAATTCAGTGTGCATTGGGAGTGTCATAGGATATCAACAAAAGGGTAGAAATTATTTTCAGAGGAATACACCTCTGTCCATATTTTTCTCTTTTTTACACAAACTGAAAGCGTTCCAGTTACCACACCAAAAGAGACTTAATAATAATTAATCTTATAGTCTGTAACCAACTCCAAGTGCAGACACAGGCACTTTACACCAACTATCTCGAATGCAGGCCACTGCATACATAATATTATGCATTCTCAAATATTTGGAGAATGCAGTAAAGCAGATCATTTTCAGCGCTTTCCTGCAAGCTTTTGGTGCCGTGAGGAAAATACATGTAAAGAGAATGTCCCATGTATACAGTGAGGAAAATACTTGTAAAGAGTCTTTGGAAAGTACCTGTAAAGAGTTTTTGGAAAATACGTGTAAAGAGTCTTTGGAAAATACGTGTAAAGAGTCTTTGGAAAATACGTGTAAAGAGTCTTTGGAAAATAGTGTAAAGAGTCTTTGGAAAATACGTGTAAAGGGTCTTTGGAAAATACGTGTAAAGAGTCTTTACCATGGATACAGTGAAGATGATACGTGTAAAGAGTCTTTCCCATGGATGCATTGAGGAAAGTACGTGTAAAGAGTCTTTAGAAATTACATGTAAAGAGTCATTGGAAAATACGTGTAAAGGATCTTTGGAAAATACGTGTAAAGAGTCTACCATGGATACAGTGAAGATGATACGTGTAAAGAGTCTTTCCAATGGATGCATTGAGAAAAATACGTGTAAAGAGTCTTTCCCATGGATGCATTGAGGATAATACGTGTAAAGAGACTTTCCCATGGATGCATTGAGGAAAATGCGTGTAAAGAGACTCCCATATATGAATTGAAGAAAATACGTGTAAAGAGTCTTTCCCATGTATGAATTGAAGAAAATACGTGTAAAGAGACTTTCCCATATATGAATTGAGGAAAATACGTGTAAAAAGACTTTCCCATGGATCATTAAGGAAAATAGTTTAAAGAGACTTTTCCATGGATGCATTGAGGAAAATACGTGTAAAGAGTTTCCCATGTATGAGTTGATGAAAGTACGTGTATTGAGTCTTTCCCATGTATGAATGGAGGAAAATACGTGTAAAGAGTCTTTCACATGTATGAATTGAGGAAATTACGTGTAAAGAGAATTTCCCATTGATGCATTGAGGAAAATACGTGTAAAGATAGTTTTACCATTGATGCATTGAGGAAAATACGTGTAAAGAGACTTTCCCTTGAATGAATTGAGGAAACTACGTGTAAAGAGACTTTCCCATTTATGCATTGATGAAAATACGTGTAAAGAGCCTTTCCCATGAATGAATTGAGGAAAATACGTGTAAAGAGACTTTCCCATGGATGCATTGAGGAAAATACGTGTAAAGAGACTTTCCCATTTATGCATTGAGGAAAATACGTGTAAAGAGTCTTTCCCATGGATGCATTGAGGATAATACGTGTAAAGAGAATTTCCCATTTATGCATTGAGGAAAATACGAGCAAAGAGACTTTCCCATTTATGCATTGAGGAAAATACGTGTAAAGAGTCTTTCGCATATATGAATTGAGGAAAATACGTGGATATAGATTTTCCCATGGATGCATTGAGTAAAATACGTATAAAAAGATTACCCCATGGATGCATTGAGTAAAATACGTATAAAAAGATTTTCCCATGGATGCATTTTGTAAAATACGTATAAAAAGATTTTCCCATGGATGCATTGAGTTTATAAAAAGATTTTCCCATGGATGCATTGAGGAAAATACGCATAATAAGATTTCCCCATGGATGCATTGAGTAAAATATGTGTAAAAAGATTTCCACATGAATGCATTGAGGAAAATACGTGTAAAGTGATTTTCTCATGGATGCATTGAGTAAAGAGCGTGTAAAGAGACTTTCCCATGGATGCATTGAGGATAATACGTGTAAAGTGATTTTCTCATGGATGCATTGAGTAAAGAACGTGTAAAGAGATTTCCCCATGAATGCATTGAGGAAAATACGTGTAAAGTGATTTTCTCATGGATGCATTGAGTAAAGAACGTGTAAAGAGACTTTCCCATGGATGCATTGAGGAAAGATTCGAAAGATATATTTCAAGAACGACCATGCCATGCAGGCTAAGCCCAGATTAAGGACCTACGAAGATAATATAGTACCGTAATATATTGTATCACTATTACTATTGTTCATATTGAAATGATTATTTATTTGATAAGAATAACAATAATGTTTAACTTTATGTAAATATTGCCATTTGTGTCTTGTATTTCATTGTCCGAAGAAGGGTTATACTCGAATCGTTGGGTATTTAAATCTTTCTTTCATGATAACGTTCTTCTTTCACTAATTTGACAGGAGCAACTTTGATCGTGAAGCGTTAAAGGACATGATCGTTAACGCTACTCAGCATGATACTTGATAAATTCATTAATGCAGGTAGCTATTCTTTTCACACAGCTAGCGTCCGGTTTTAGTCTGCCCGTTTGGCTGTGGCCTTTATTAAACAAATTAGCAGTGTCGTGTTTTTCACAGTTTGTATTTATCAACTGACTAACAATTATTGTAGTTCAAAATCATTCCCTCAAAGCTAATTAGTGATCTTTACTTTAGGCTGGGGTGAGTTCAAACGATTAGCGAGTTAAAGGCAGATCTAGATCTAGATGGTGATAATCATTGATCAGTCAAGATAATTATTATACATAATAGAAATTATAACATAAAGTACACAGAGTGCTTAATACAAGATTAAAAATATTCGCGAAACATTACAAAATATAAAAAGATACTTAGATCAACATAGTTGAAGTCACTGCTTCGAAGTTTCATGTACATCTACACATTCATCAGGTGACATTTCTCAATATTGAAAATTCCTTTCAAAGGAATGCACCTCTGTCTATAGTTTTTCTCTTCTGTACACAAACTGACAAATTAATAAAATCAAATTCGTTGAAAAAAAAAAGAGCGTTGCAGTTAGCATACACCAAAAGAGACTTAATAATAATTTAGTATGATGATAATGATCAGCGTATCACTTTACATAGTCTGTTAGTCATTGCTTAAAGTAAAGATTAATCTTATAGTCTGTAACCAACTTCAAGTGCAGACACAAGAACTTTATATCAGCTATCACGAATGCAGACCACTGCACACACAATATTATGCATTCTCAACTATTTGGGGGATGCAGTACAGCAGATCATTTTTAAACGCTTTCCTGCAAGCAATCGAATGAGTTCTTTCGTTGCCTTTGCTTATCTGACTGCAGTGAGCAAAATACGTGTAATGAGACTGTCCTATGTATGCAGTGAGGAAAATACGTGTAAAGAGCCGTTGAAAAATAGGTGTAAAGAGTGTTTCCCATGGATGCATTAAGGATAATACGTGTAAAGAGTCTTTACCATGGATGCATTGAGGATAATACGCGTAAAGAGACTTTCCCATGGATGCATTGAGGATAATACGTGTACAGAGTCTTTCCCATGGATGCATTGAGGATAATACGTGTAAAGAGTCTTTCCCATATTATATGAATTGAGGAAAATACGTGTAAAGAGTCTTTCCCATGTATGAATTGAGGAAAATACGTGTAAAGAGAATTTCCATTGAATGAATTCAGGAAAGTATGTGTAAAGAGACTTTCCCATGATTGAATTGAGGATAATACGTGTAAAGAGATTTCCCATGAATGAATTCAGGAAAAGACGTGTAAAGAGACTTTCCCATGGATGCAACGAGAAAAATACGTGTAAAGAGACTTTCCCATTGATGTATTGAGGAAAATACGTGTAAAGAGACTTTCCCATGATTGAATTGAGGAAAATACGAGTAAAGAGTCTTTCCATTGAATAAATTCAGGAAAATACGTGTAAAGAGACTTTCCCATGAAAGAATTGAGGATAATACGTGTAAAGAGATTTCCCATGAATGAATTCAGGAAAAGACGTGTAAAGAGACTTTCCCATGACTAAATTGAGGAAAATACGTGTAAAGAGACTTTCCCATGGATGCAACGAGGAAAATACGTGTAAAGAGACTTTCCCATGAATGAATTGAGGAAAATACGCGTAAAGAGACTTTCCCATGGATGCAACGAGAAAAATACGTGTAAAGAGACTTTCCCATTTATGCATTGAGAAAAATACGTGTAAAGAGACTTTCCCATTTATGCATTGAGTAAAATATGTGTAAAGAGTCTTTCCCATGAATGAATTGAGAAAATTCGTGTAAAGGGACTTTCCCTTTAATGCATTGAGGAAAATACGTGTAAAGAGACTTTCCCATGAATGAATTGATGAAAATACGTGTAAAGAGACTTTCCCATGGATGCAATAAGGAAAATACGTGTAAAGAGTCTTTCCCATTTATGCATTGAGAAAAATACGTGTAAAGAGTCTTTCCCATGGATGAATTGAGGAAAATACGTGTAAAGAGACCTTCCCATGAATGCATTGAGTACAATACGTGTAAAGAGTCTTTCCCATATTATATGCATTGAGTAAAATACGTGTAAAGAGACTCTCCCATGGAGGAATTGAGAAAAATACGTGTAAAGAGTCTTTCTCATATTATATGCATTGAGTAAAATACGCGTAAAGAGTCTTTCCCATATTATATGCATTGAGTAAAATACGTGTAAAGAGTCTTTCCCATATTATATGCATTTAGGAAAATACGTATGAAGAAACTTTCCCATGGACGCATTGGCCAATCGCCATTGTAATTACTGCCTTCATTCGAAAACGGCAGCGCGTTACCGACTGAGCTACCGGACCTCCGGGTCCTGTTCGCCTCCATCCTCTCAACCTTCTGCACCATCTTTTTAAAATGTACGGCTCAGCGGAGGGAGTGATTTCCATTCTTTGGCACAATTAAGATCATGGAGGAGTAATCTAGGGATATTAAGAATATTGGGCAATTCTTAAAGAAACAATATGGTCTGATTGTTTCAGATTTAAGGTTTTCGTTTGTTTATGCATGTCGTACTTACTTTTTGTTACTTTATGTTAGTTAAGTAGTGACGTCAAGCTACTGCTGTCAAATCCCATCAATCTGTTGTTAGGCTCTTCAGTGCTTTCCTTTTCTTAACATTTGAGCTATGCCATTTGCTACCTGTTGTTTCATTTCCGATTCCAGTGCAGAAACATTTAGCGATCCCATAGATACGTTTATGCGGCATGATAATCTTAAAAGATCTCTTGACCAGACCAGTATTTGTCTAGTCGGTTTTTGAAAGAGTTTAATGTTGGGGCAAGTACTAAAGAATTTGGCAGACTGTTCCAGATATAAACAACGCGTAGAATGAACGAGTTTTGTCTTAACATAAGTCTTGTCTTTTATAAAGTTTAAGATTATTTCCACCCATCCAATCATGATCGGTTTACAATATATAACATCATATGGTTTTAAGATGTCAATCCTCTCTTGGGTATATCCTAATGTAGCCCTGCATATCGAGAAAGATCTTGAAAGATATATTTCAAGAACGGCCATGCCATGCAGGCTAAGCCCAGATTGAGGACCTATGATGATAACGAATATAGTACCGTATTATATTGTATCACAATTACTATTGTTCATATTGAAATGATTATTAATTTGATAAGAATAGCAATAATGTTCTACTTTAAATATTGTCTTTTTTGTCTTGTGTTTCATTGTCTGACGAAAGGTTATACCCGACACGCCATAGTTAATCTGTTCTGTCCTTTATCGTTGGGTATTTAAATCTTTTTTTCATGATACCTTCCTTCTTTTACTAATTTGACAAGAGCAACTTTGATCGTGAAGCGTTAAAGGACATGATCGTTAACGCTATTCAGCATGATACTTGATAAATTCATTGCATGCAGGTAGCACAGCTAGCGTCCGGTTTTAGTCTGCCCGTTTGGCCGTGGCCTTTATTAAACAAATTAGCAGCGTCGTGTTTCTCACATTTTGTATTTATTAACTGACTAACATTTAATGTAGTTCAAAATCACCCCCTCAAACCACCAGCCTTAACTTTAGCATTTCTGCACTAATCAGTGATCTTTTCTGTAGGCGGGGTGAGTTCAAACGATTAGCGAGTTAAAGGCAGGTATAAATCTTGATGGTGGTAATCATTGATAAGTCATGATAATTATATTATATTACATTATATATCATATCATATCATATCATATCATATATATATATATGCCATATATATATTATAACATGAAATACACTGATAAATATAACATGTGATAAACACGACGCTGCTAATTTATTTAATAAAGGTTACGACCTGAATTGAATAATATCACCACCGGAGCAGTGTCTAAACACGAAACTTTAAAGTTGTGGTTCAATCTTTTTTATATATATACTAGCTGGATAGCCCCGGTCTACGACCGGAAATAGGTCAGCTAAATAAGTCTCTCTATAAAAATCGAGAAGTCAACTTAACTCAAAATATTGATTTTGACCTTTGATAATGTTTGAAATAAAACAACTTGTTAAGGAGATGAGGAGTCCGTGGAAAATATTAAGAGATCGGGAAATATATCCAAATCTTGATCTAGTACATTTTTGAAAACTAGATTAATGTTCCTTTCTTTTGATGTATGTATACTTGTGGTAACTTGATTGTTAGACGAATAGCACATTTTCAAAATCGTTGTAATGGAAATGGAGTGTTGCGAAATGGACAAGCATGAAAAATATTGAAAAATGAATGGAAAACAATACATATTTTGAAAAACAATCTGCCGTGAACTGCGATTAGATAAACTAGAATTAAAAGAATACAATTAACGTTTCAAATAATAGTTTTACGTTGTTTATTATTTTACTCTAACGGTGCAGTTTAATTATTAGACTCTGGTTATCAACTATAGGAAGAAAAAAAAAATTAAAAGAAGATGAAAGCAATGTGACTATAATGATTAATACATCGTGTGACCGCCTTTTGAAGTAATCGAATTTGCAACTCTTCGCTTCACGGATTTTGTCTAGGCATTCACTGCATATCTTCAGACATATTCTGCAAAGTGACGGTATCAAAAAATTGGACTGAATCTGCATCGTCCCTGCTTCCTTATTTTTCTTTTCATAATGTCCTATCTGATCGGGTTCTTGTGAGAGGAATGGCTGGCCAAGGACTCATAGCGTTACTACCAGAGTGTTCTAAAATGCAACAGTCATGTGAGTTAGATGAAATATGTGTTTTTATAAGCGTTACCCCAGAAGAATGGGACAATAATATGACGAGCGAGAATGTCTCTGATGTAGAGTTCTGATGTAAGTCGATGCTCAATGCGCAATAACTCTGTTTTATTCTCACCAATGATTACTCCCCAAACCATAACAGAACCATATCCCCAATTGACAGTACATGAAGGAAGTCAAAGGTAATTGTCTGTTTTAACTCTGTTCATTGTCGGCATCTGAAAGTGCCATAATGCACTGCATTATTTGAAGATCAAGGTGTTATCTTAATTCAATAAATTTGCAACACGAAAAATTGTCCTGTTCTATTAAAATGGTCATAGTGAACCTATTAGATTTTCCTAGGACTAATCTAGCTGTATTGTTCTGCACCCTATGAAGTTGGGACAACTTGTCATCTGAGAGACCAGCGAGTAGCGAATTGCAGTAGTCAAGATATTGACAGGTTAAAACATGTAACTACCTTCTTAATGGAATCAGAATTAAGATATGGTCTAAGACGGGACATTTTTTAAAGCTGAAAATTCAAAAGTCTTAGTTAAATTATTTATTTGAAAATTCATAGACAGGGAGTTGTCAAGAAAGACACCAAGATATTCTGGGTTTGGTGTGACTGTGATTGTGGAATTTGCAACATTTAAATTAATAGATGAGAGATCTAAGGATTTGAGTTTGGCTTCCGTACTGCATATGAGAACTTCTGTTTTGTTGTCATTTAATTTAATTCGTTTTGCTTGCATCCAGGATGCGACAGATTAACAACAATTTTCAAGATTTGCTTTAAAAAAAAGAAAGATCGTGTAAAAAAGTTCTTTGTATAGTTTTGTGTCAATCTGCATTCGTGTGGCAATTTATGTGATGTGATTTGATTACTCTGCTGAGAGGTAGGATGTACAGTGTGTATAGGATAGGCCCTAAAACAGATCCTTGTGGGACACCAAATTTAACGGATAAACGATATGAAAGTTTTCCATTCACCAATACTGACTGGTATCTGTGAGATAAGATTGAAACCATGATAAAACTACTAAAGCTACCTCTTGTTCCATTTCCGGTTCCAGTGCAGATCCCATAGATAAGTTTATGCGGCATGATAATCATAAAATATCTCTTGACTAGACCAGTATTAGTCTAGTCGGTTTTTGAAAGAGTTTAATGTTGGGGCAAGTACTACAGAATTTGTCAGACTGTTCCAGATATTAACAACGCGTAGAGTGAAAGAGTTTTGTCTTAACGTTCCGCCCTGTCTTTTATAAAGTTTAAGATTATTTCCACGTGCCATGCGAGCGTGCATATCATAAGGCTTTATCCATAATAATATTATTCCTTTACATGTCAAAAGAAAAACAAACGCTTAAGCAAATATAAACACAACAAAGTAGCAACGACAACAAATAAAGGAAAAACAAACAAACAAATAAACAATAACAAAACAAAACAGAAGCTCATCGTGTCGAATCCGTGTCATAGGCGGCCCTAAAAGAGAACAGTGATTTATATCACCAGGCTAGTTAATGCCCTGCTTGCGTGATGGAATTGTAAAACAGGGGGGAGAAATCATTGAACACTCACTTAAAAACGATTTATGTTATTTTGTCTGGTCTATTTGGGATGCTCTGTTATTTTCGTGCCAACACCTTCGTCTGTTAGCTGTATTATGTAGTTGCTGTTTGTTTATATATGGTAGTGGTTTTAGTGGTGGTGAGATTCAGTGGTTGTGGAATGTTGTGTTTGCTACGGATGTCTGATGAATTGATCCCTCAGTCACTGATGGGAGAGTGGCACGGTGCTAGAACGGCTAGGCTGTTGGACGCATTCGAATGGTCGTGGGTTCGAATCTCTTTGGAGACACCGTGTTTAAACTCATGGGCAAGTTTATTTACACGAACGACCTACGTTTGCGATGCTGTTTTTACGGCTGACGTTCGTTGACAGCAAATGCCAAAAGACAAATTTCAGTTCTGGGATGAATAAGTGGAATTTTATCATTGATTAAAATGTGTCACAATCCAAGCATAGTGGAGCTTCTTTCCTCTCTTTGAACGCGTTAATAAGTCGTCCAGCGGATTCGAATGTTGCGCCTTGAGCGGTTAGCAAGGGCGGCTTGAAATCGAGATGCTCTGATTACGATTTCTTCCTCTAGCGCTTGGTCCAACTAGGAAACCTTGGAAGTCTCACTACATGTCGTATTTCCTTCTTAGAACTCAGGCGTTAAAAGACTGCTCGGTATAATAGATGGCGAACAACCTCATCAGTATGCCAGAAGGCAGTAGCTGAAAATCAGCTGATCTGTTGCTGGATGTCCCACAGAGAGATTAGAAGGGACGTGTGATATATCTTAATGAGGGGATTGATGATATAAATTATGAGCGTGCTTTGAGCTCAGGTAATACGGGCTTTAAACCTATCATTATTAAACTTGTGTCTTACATCAGTATCGTTTGTATTGGAAATAATGGATTATGGTTGTCGAGGAATGTGTAAAAGATTTAGTTATAGTACATAATATATATCTGTAAAATCTTAAATTCCAACGAATATAGCAATGGTCTTCTGTTTTCCTGAACTGGGACCAACATAAATAGAAAGGAAGTCCAGTCACCACACTGCAAATTAAACTAAATAAAGATATCAAAATATTGCCACATTTATAGTGACATCCAAGTAACATCCAGCTAGGATTTTCAGATTAGATCTTTTAAAACGCAATGGATAGACAACGCTGGAGACACCTTTGCACTGATATGTGGAATGAGCAGCAGTTGGTGTTGTATTGAATTGTACCCATGTCCACTACTTTGGTGATATCAGGGTTTTCCTAGACCGCCTTATAAACAGCCATGGGTTATTTTACATGCGTTTATTATATACGTGGGACCTCCGATAGTATAGTCCGTCTCCGATAGTACTTGGCACTCTTTATCCTTACAACTCAAGGATAAGGGGGCAGAAGGAAACCCATGGACCTTTGACTTGGTAGTCGAGCGCCTTAACCACTGAGCTACCCGCTGCTGAGGCTTGCAGGTCGGGTTATTTTCTTAGTGAATTGCTTTAGTCAATCTAGGTTTTAAAAGTAGAGAAAAACAACAACAAACAATCAGACATTACAAACCAACAATGACATTTCGATAATGTTTCGTTCATCAATATCCACAACAAAGAGGAAATGAAAATAGGAACGCAGACGAAAATTAATAGAATAAGGCCCCAGATATTCTGTCCGTCAAACCGTTGTCTTCAAAATGAAGTCAGCTCTCATTGGTGAGCAATAAGGCCGATCTCCATCCCTTTATACCCCTTCCACAATCTATTATGAAAATTTCCTCTCATTAGGGCTATTCAGCAAAAGTGGCTTCCATAGAAAAATATTGAAAGAGTTTAAAGACCCATAGCCTAAAATCCCGTACCCGCGAATAATATAATTCAATCGTTATTATCGAACATTCTCCATGAGACCGATCCATCATACAATGACTCCGATCAGAATCTTCTGACATTGTCCATCGACCTCGTCGTCTTTCCGTCTATCTGTATCTCTTTCTCTCCAATCTCTCGTTCTCTATTCATCTCACTTTTACACACTCTCCTCATTTATTATTCTCTCTCTCTCTCTCTCTCTCTCTCTCTCTCTCTCTCTCTCTCTCTCTCTCGATCTCTATAAATCTCACTT
>JASKDV010194663.1:0-11307 GCA_032466395.1 Aegires albopunctatus
ATCTAGATTCTGGATCGATCGAACCATTGTGGCTTAATTTTGTATCTCAAAAATGTCGGTACCGTAGTTACTTTCTATAGGTCTATTTTATTAGATTGGGTCTATTTTGGGTGTGTATGTTTTGGATATTGATTCTTAGATTCTCCTCTCTGCTTTTTGTTTTGATTTGTAACTGAATGAGAAGTTGAAGCGATGAATGATGACAGACTAGCCATGCCATGAGAGATAGTTTCACACTTAGGCTACTTTCTTACAGCAAAAGAGCCCCTACTTACTCGGTCGCAATTGATACAGTATCAATTGTGACCGAGTGACTCAGTCGCAATTGACACTTCCATATGATATAATATACTCGTATATATATGTTCGCAGCAGACAATAGACAAACTTAGCCTCACACAAACCCATTGCCCATTGTATGCTAAAATTATCTTTTTAAAGATATATTTATCATAAGAGGATTGTATATTGATAAAATTGAAATGTATTTCTTGATTTAAGCCATCACTTCTTCTATCTTAGCATTGTATTGGTATCCGTCCCACTCTGTCGCAATTGACACTACCATTTTTTATACCATCTCTGCGGAGGCATCATTTTGTGTTGTCGTGCGTGTGGTAGATATCTAGATCTATCTTTGGTTTTGTTCAGAGTTGAAACATTTTTCAGGTTCCTCTTGTTTTTGAAATAGGCCTATGTAATTATTGTATGGATTTTTATAACTTTAGTGATTGAATTTATTTTTACGGCATAATTTTATTATTATTTCTTCAAAATTCCTATTTTTTTGTCATGCTGATTCTGATTTTTTTATTGAAGAGTGAGGGGCATCTCTGATATTGACCCAATACTATTATTTTATCATCCACAGGCAACAGTGACGTTTTTAAGGCTTTTAACTCTTAAGCTTTTTTTTTTTGAATACAAGACATGTCCATTCTTCACAAGAGTTCTCACGCCATTCGGCGGGTGACTGTAGGCAACAAATTCACAAAGAGAATGTATTCACATCTTAGCCAGCCTCTTTATAGAACAGCTTCTGTAAGTAATTTTTAATGAAGATAAAAGAATATATATCCCTTTATCTCAACTGAAATACTTGTTTTGGTATTAAATGTTTTGTTTCAGCATGTGGTCTTGTAAACATTGTCAAATGTGTTTTACAGTTGAATAAATGGTTGGCAAAAGCATATATCAATTGACACATGTTTGAGTGACAGTGCTTTTCAAAAGACTATCTTTTCATACTCTGACTGACATGTCTGTGTTTTAACTTACTTCAATCCAAGGCCAACACTATTTGTATCTCTGTTGTATAGTTTTGTACCAGTACAGCTTTACTGATTTACTTAAGCTCGCATTTACAAATAAAGTGACAAAGAGGTCCCAAGCTCCCCTTTAAATTCATCTTTTTCTACATTCTTATCATTCATGAACATATTATCTTTCAACTTCTCTCTCTACAAATGTCTAAGTGGTGTCATTGTCATTACAGCATGACCACATATATAACAACATGACATCAGAATCAATTTGTCATGAGAATGACTAGAGGATCATTGATTTCACAAAATATTGTCACAGAATAGAAGTACAGTAGAAATTAGTTAAAGCGAAGTTCAAGGGACCGTTGCTTTTATTTCTGTTTAAGCCGTGTGGGTCCAGGCAAAAACCCAGCTAATGTCGTCATATTTTTTCTTGAGTAGGGGCTCTCAAAGTCAAAATTGGACCAAAGCAAAGGTTTTGAAGTTTAACCATATATTCGATGTCTTAAAGTTGTTCTGCTTGTTTTGAAACCAATTAATATAGTGTTAAAATTTGACTAGAACCATTTTTTATTTTTTTATTATTATTTTTTGTGACACCAACTCTTAATGAGAAATTCCTGCTTTCCCACATTCTGTGTGTGATTTTCTTAGTTTAAGGTTTGTGAACCCAGTGGTACTAAAATAATCATATCTCAGGTTCTAATTATCATAATTGGATGAAATAAAGGGCAAAATACACAGAAATAATTGCTTTTTCTTTGCAAACCATCAATTTCATTTATAAAATTTTAAACTTAAACTGGGAGTTTGCCTGGACCCACACATATTTCGGTTTAAACAAAGTTCATCGTTGTACGAGCGGCATAACCCACACTTGACAATGGTTACATTTTCTTTGTAGCAGGAAGATAACGCTGCTCATTAATGGCTTTCTTACTCTTCTTTTTGTTATTTAGTACTTTTGAAAGTGTTGAGTTATGGATTACATGTCTCTGACAGGTTACGGTCTTGCCCATTATTTTCTTTTATTGACCTCTTAATAGCCCTAAGGAACTTTAATTTTGAAGTCCAAATAGAAGCTCTAAACATTGTGTTTTCTTTTAGACATTTTGTATTGTCAAAACAAAGATAGGTTTGACTTTTCTTACTAGTCTTGTGCAAGCCCGTAGACTTATCTGTGACTTAACATACGACATTCCTTCACGGATTTCCTGATGTGCACTACACAACCAACCATACTTTGCAGCTTTTGGCCATGTAATAAGACTAGAGCAGAGCGAAGAAGTAGAAGCGGTCAATCACTAGAATTGGTTGTGGCTTGGCCCATAAATTAGCCAACAGTGTAGAAGTAGTTATAGACCAAAAGCATCACAAACTTTATACATTTTTCAAGGTTTTGGTCGGTTGTGGAAGACCAGTCAAGTCAAAATCTTTTAACCGTTGTAGGACCTCCAACGCTTTTGGTTTATCTCGAGTTTGGCAACAATTACATATATAGATAAAAATGAGATTTTAAATTTCTTTTCGCCCTAGCCATTGTTTCAGTTTTAACCATTTTCGGTTTAAAAAGTTTCTACTGTATTAAGGCGTTTTGAACTACATGTAGTAGGCAATTCTTCTATTTACATTAGAAGGCCGTGCTGTTTAACCAAAATGGCTTAACAAAAAAAAAATGTTTACTCGATATATTTTTTTTCTCACATAGAGAGCGTGTTCAATGCAAGTTAAGATTGTTGATAAAACAGTAATAGCGCTGTGCACGTTTTGCAAGCCATGGATTTATAAAATGATTTTCAAAGTGCTGTATCTCTGGTTTCATACTATTGTCATGTTAAAAACAGGTATCATTGCAAAGGAAATTTTCTCACATTTCCATTGATATGCATGATTATCATCATTCGCTAGAAATGTGAAATGTATGAGAGAAGGTGGAACCTGAACTTTATTTTGCATGTGACTGTAATCATCCCAATTAGTCAGGACCTAGGGATCAATTTATTTTATAACGACATTCGTTCCCTGAGATTTGTCCCATTAGCCTGGTTTCCCAATTAACCAGGTTCTCAATAATAGAGGTCGCACAATGTTTGATGGTGTTACATGACTCCTCCCTTCCCTAGATCGTTTATCATTACAGTGTTCTACAACTAGACTGTCTTATTAGCTCATTAGGACAGGAGGACACCAGTACATTATGTTGCGGTGTGGGGTTGTTGTTGGGTTTTTTTTGGAGGGGGGGGGGGTATTTGTATTATCCAATATATATATCCATGTTATATTATACATTAGAACACTGTTAGACCATAATGTTTAGGACCGAAGAAATAATTTCTGTTTAAACATATTTTGGTTTATCCATTTGCAAGGGGAAGTAACAAGAATGTTCAAACAATGTCGTCTTCTAGCAGCAGTACCGTTTCAGTTCAAATAAAATCAGTGTTTGATAAATTTATGCGATATGAACTGCAGTGTGGTAAGGAACAGACTGATTAAAGGGGCAAACTCACAGAACGGATGTCGTTATAAAATAAAATGACGTATACTTGTAGGCTTACTAGTGGGGAATGGTAACAACCGTTTCTGGCTGTCCATTGATTCTCTACTTTCTATCTCTTCTCTATAACTTCACATCATGTTACAGTATTTTAGATTTTGGTTTTCAGTTCATCCATGTTATGGGTGAAACTCGTTTTGGTTTACCGTTAGCAGCATAACAAAGACATGGAGAGATTTTAAAAAATGGGACTTTTGTCTTATTTCGGGTTTAGTGCTCTTTTTGGTTTAAATAAAAATGTGTTCTACTGCAGTTAAACTTTTCCAGAATAATCAATACCAGACATCAATGATATTTTGATTGTCAAAGTAAAAGTCAGCATTGTTTAATGTTTTTCTTGTAGACCCTTTAATAAATGTTTGTATCAATATTTGTTGTATCTACAGACAGAACCTTCAACATCAGCACAGTCTAAAACTAATGGATGGGTAGTTCCAGCTGCAATAGCTCTGTTTGGCCTTGGTTTTTCCACCTTCAGCACCCATCAGCTCATGTCTAGTAGTGGGGATAACATGGTTATTGGCAAGAAATATTCAAAGTGAATTTTAACATATATATTTTTCCTTCCTTTCGATTTTTTTAGAGTTGTTTTGTTTTGTTTTGTTTTTTTTGGTGTGCATTTTATATAATACTAATTTATAACAAATAGTAAGCATAACGGGTAGTTTTGTATTTTTTACCGTGTTCCAAAAGCTGTTACACTTTCACTGTTATTCACTTATTGTGGATGTGACAGAACTTTAGGAACACCACATGTTTCAAACTTAACTTCTTGATGCCTTTCAGAAGTTCTGTCTCCTCACGTGACATCATTCATACCATTACATTGCAATATATTTATAAATTCATAGTTGTTCACTTTATTCTGTCCAATTAAAACATGCAACCACTTTTTATCTGTACATTTTGTAATGATAATTATGTTCTTTAAGCTGAAATATGAATTGTATGATGAACACGTTGTTCATTTGATTGTTCGTTACTAACGCAAAAAAAAATGTATTTCAACAAAATTAGTCATTAATATTAATTTAGGCTATCACTCCCACAACATCATACATGCTAATAAGGTGCTTTCATTTACATTCATTGACACAGCTCATATAATTTCAATTTTTTACTTTATTTTAAACCAGAAAGGGTATTAGTATTGCCTTGGTCATATGACACCAATTTAGCAATCTTTTATTGCAATTTATTTTGTGTCTTATTTTACTTGTTCATATATTAGGTAGGCTTAGTAATTTTTATTTATATCTTTGAAGTTCTGATGCTTTTTAAAGGAATCTCTTACAAATTTAGAAACAAGCTGACTCTCATTCATTACTAAGGTCTGCCTCTATACTCTGTTCTCTACTTGCAATATATTGCCTGACAATGCGTGTGCAGTGCACTAGTGATGAAGAAAATGATAATCTTTCTGTGCTTTCAAGACTCTTTGAGTGTTCAACTGCTACAAGTCAACTTTGTTTCGTCTCATTGGTTCAGTTCAATTGCACTCACTGATAAAATGATATCCTATTCAATATAATTCTTTAAGTTGCTGCCATGCATATATGCTGTGGATGTACAGAATCTTGTTAATAATGTGAATATGAAACAATAAAAAGAATATTGAAATGTAATGGCTACTTTTTTGTTATTTCACCAATATTGAAAACTATTTGATTTACAAAATGTATTATGAAGTAATAGTTGAGAGAAATGTGTGTGATGCTAACATCTCATCTGTAAATTGCAAGATTGTGGATGTAGCTTTAAAGTTGAATTTATACTTAGAGTGAGAAAATGAATGTTATTGTAGTCTATTGCATTATATATTTTTTTTACACTCCCACTCCTATGTTTTCTGATAATCAACTATATAGCGAGTATCTATTCCAAGATAGAAGCTAAATTATGTATTTTTTGAGAATTGAGTTTTTTGTGTTCTCCTTTGTGAATTAATGAATTGATGATTTGGAAATAATAAGATCTAGGAATTCCTATTGGTTCATTTAATAATACAGTGTAGTCCACATAAGATAAACTTGCTTAAGATAAATTCTCGCTTAAAATAAACTTTTCGTCCAGTCCCGATTTTGTCCTTATATAAGCCAACTAATCAAAGTCCGGTTTAGATCAACTTAAATCGATCTTGATCCGCTTAAAATAAACTTTTCTCTGCCAAATTGGCATTTTTCCCCTATGCATCAACCCTGACCCTTATATATTATCAGATGTACGCACGCTGGACCGTTTCACACTGGTTCACCTTTGTTGTTCTCACCACGATTGGACCGGGAGAGAGGGGAAAAGGTTGCGCAAGCACGAAGCATCTATGCCGAGTATCGGATATATATCTTGTTGATCTGTACCCCCCTCTCTCTTTCTTTGTCTAGCCTAGCTCAATCATGACCATGCTACGCCCGCGTGCTCGGCCTACATCATATGTGTACAGTAGGCCTACATGTACTGTGTTACTTACATTTCATTCTTCACTCTACGGCGATTGACAGTTTGAATCTCAATTTTAGTACATCTAGATCTATGCTAGTCTATCGCAAAACGAGCCTATACATGTACTATAACATAGAAAAAACGAGTCACAAGAAGACAACCTTGAGCCTGGAAACCAAAATGCAGCTTCTCAAGTCTCAAGGATTTTGAAGGATGTGGATGGCAAGTCAACGAAGCAGAATGAAATATAAGTTGTGTGTCGAAATCAAAAGGCACTGTGTCTGTTCTCATTTTCAATTGAAAGTTTGTTTCCCTTGAAAATGGTTAAGATAAACCTTGCTTAAGATAAACTTTTTTTTCTGGTCCCAAGGAGTTTATCTTAAGCGGATTGCACTGTATATGGGCTATTCATGGATTTATGCCTTGTTGCTTCATCATACTTGACGATGGGAAGCTAGGATTTGAATGCATAACACATGTTATTTCCAGAGGCTCATTATTTTTACTTTAACTCGACATGTTACAGATCTCTCTAATACTAATACTACAGAAAATCTGAAACCAAGAAAACACGTTTTGGTCACGCCATAGAGAATTACAAAAGTTGTCAGTATAGTTTATAATGTGTAGACTTTTGAGATAAACAGATTTTAGCTGTGGGATGGGGATCACTCTCTCTATATTTACGTTAAGTGGTCTTTTACACACATGTATTTGTTTCCATCAAGCCAATATTCATGATTCCAAAGTTTAGACATCCAGATCTTCATGTAGATCTAACTTAACAAATTACATATGGAGCTTTCTAATCTGTGAAGAAAAAGCAAGTTTCATTGGCACTTTAAGACAACTTTCATGTAAACGTGATCCAACTTCTCTGTATTCATTTATAATTAATAATATATTTTGGCAAATTAACTGCCTAATTAGAGTATTACAGATTTTTCTGTCAAATCACACACAAACGCACACAACGTTATGAAGTCTACATAATTTGAATTTCAAACTAAGAAGGTCTGACTTGAACTACATGTACAGTCTGTCTCTTTTATCAACTAAGGAGGTCTGACTTGAACTCCATGTACAGTCTGTCTCTTTTATAGTTTTATCAATTAAGGAGGTCTGACTTGAACTACATATACAGTCTGTCTCTTTTATCAACTAAGGAGGTCTGACTTGAACTGCATGTACAGTCTGTCTCTTTTATCAACTAAGGAGGTCTGACTTGAACTCCATGTACAGTCTGTCTCTTTTATCCGAACACCTCTGTTCC
This sequence comes from Aegires albopunctatus, assembly GCA_032466395.1. Classification (NCBI taxonomy): domain Eukaryota; kingdom Metazoa; phylum Mollusca; class Gastropoda; order Nudibranchia; family Aegiretidae; genus Aegires; species Aegires albopunctatus. Next base: position 7,535 of record JASKDV010194663.1, read on the forward strand.
AGGCAAATAGTTCGGATTAGAGAATACTAAGAAATAACAAAATATTTAGGATTAGAGAATACTAAGAAATAACAAAATAGTTCGGATTAGAGAATACTAAGAAATAACAAAATAGTTCGGATTACTGAGGGATTCAGATTACAGGTCCGGATAAGTGTTTAGAGAGATCAAATCGTACGTTTTTGTTTCACCATAAATAGTGATATTTATGTGGAATGTTAGAAATCAGGAAATGGTTGTTAGCAATAGCACTCAAAGCATGTTTCAGCTCAGTAAAATTAAGTGCGACTTCATGTACTGACCAGGAGGATTTGTATAAAGCAGTTTATTTAAATACTGTTACATGCATGTACATTGTATTTTTTATAAAACAATCAATAAAGATATATGTACAATGTATGTCATTTGGCCAATATTGATGTTTTCACAATAATCTTCCTTACTCTGGTAAAAGAAGTTCTACATTTATCCATGCATAATATTAATAATCAGGAAAAGGCCATACAACAATTAAAAAATAAAATACTTGTAGCAAAACAATTAAGCATTATTTACTGTTAGTGTTGGTAGATTTAGGTCTAATGTCTCCATGGATAAATCTAGATTTAGCTTGCTAGATTAACTGGCCAGATCTAAGTAGGCCTATATTCCTTTAGATCTGGAAAGATCTAGACCCAAATTCCTAAATCTTTCCTGTAAGGGTTCAGGATCCTCAACGGAGAAAGAAGAATAGACCCATTGTGAGTAATGTATGTAGTCTTGTTCTTTTATTCTTTTCTTACTCAACGGTACATTTACTTAAAGATGATGAATTGGCAACACTACATTCATGCACCAGAAATACATCAAACACCCACGCGCATATACATATCATATATACATGTATTACATTCAGTGAAACTCGCTTAATTCAAATTCCTTGGGATATGGTGATGACTTCGAATCAATCATCCGATTTCGAATTACGATTTCAAAGGGAAATAACTCATAATAAGTTATTAAGCCGATGTAATTTAGCGGCCTCGCCGACTATTCACTGGCCTGGGAAAGATAATGGATAGCATTCAATAGCAATGGCCTGCTCACTGGTCTCTCATCAAGCTAGATTCTAGGTCAAGTCAGAGACTTAAATTTTCAAAGCAAAGTATAAGTGTTTTGATCAATGATGAAGACCTAAAGGCTCAAATTAAATGTTAACCAATTAGATAGTTATCATTATAGAAATGTTTGCACATTACAAAAATAGGCTGTTAAACTTGTGAGTTGGATCGAGCGTGTGTCGTACAGATCGTACAAGGATAGAGCAATAACCAAAATAGGACAGTTCGCTGCGACGCGAACTACTGAGACGAAAACGGAGCTTTTCGAACTTCCCAGAACGAAGTGTTCGCTGAGACATGGCGAATGGACAAGGTCGGTAAGTATCTAGTCTTCGATTGATATTGTTAGAGTTAGACTTAGGCTCCCTGGTTAGCAGAATTTTGACCGCTTAGTTGCAAGACTTGGCGTTTTAATGATCTACATGTACTGCGCTATAAATATGTACATGTGATAATATTGTTGACTAGGCCCCAATTAATGATAAAATATAAAGTTGATGGATGGTTGAGACGCTCATTAACTTTAAAACTCATGAATACCATGACAATTCACACTATGACTTCGAATTATCCAAATTGGACCAGAAAAAGGTCGAATTCACCGAGATAAACGAAGCCAAAGAAGAAAAAGTCATAGACCTTGAGGTAACTTTGAATTATCTGAGAATTCGAATCATCCGATTTCGAATTATGTACTTCGATGTACGTCACACGTAATAAACAATGGCAATGATATTGGCAAGCTCACGCCGTTAAATACTCATGGGCATAATAAAGAGCCATATTATTATTAATATCAAGCTGAATTCATGCCTCGTCGAACTGGACCGATTCTTACTCATTCGACGACTACTAAATTAGAGAATGGTATGGTAAGATAGGTATTACAAAATGTATTGATATTATATCATATGGCAAATACCAAAGGCGATAATGATACATTTAATACATTTAGGGATAATGATACATTTAATATATTTAAGGCGCAACATATCCTCCTTGAGTCCTTGATTGGAACACATTTCATAATAATTCATTTGCTCCGATACCATTACAAACATTGAATTGAGTTTGGACGTATTACATGACAATGTATGAAGAGCGAGTGGCAGAATATAAACAAGATACATTTTGTTCGATATCAAGAGCAATTATTAATATCATCTCTCTAGCTATAATCGGTGACAACTCAAAAAGATGAGATAAGAACTATCAGTATCAGCTGATGAACTTATAAGCTCGCATTTTGAATGGAGGAGAGGAGGCAGGTTTATTTATTAGTTTCTCTAGAGCTTTGTCTTGTTTTTATCTTTCTAAAACGCAGATATGATGTTGCCAACAAGACCTCAACATAAATATAAGAGTTTAAGTTTAACAATTTTAATCATAACTAAGATTGATGAAACCATTACAGAAAGCTGAAGTTTTGCGCAGACATATTCATTTATCTACATAATTGCCACGCAAAAAGGCACTTTTCTGCCACGATAATGATACTGTAACCTCCAACAGTACTTGACAGTAGGCTAATAGTAATAATATGACCTTTGGTATTTGCTCAATCCACTCTTGACAAATTCAAAAGCAACAGAAAGTTTATTGTTATAGGGGAATCATTATCATGGAATTGTGGATTAAATGTCACGCAATTGTGAGATCAATTGCATCAATGGACGAAACCTATGTTCAGCATTTCGATACTGAGGAAAATCTTCAACAGCATTTCCATATGAAGACACCATAATTGTGGTTGAAAATTGAATTGGTTAGCGATCAAGGTAGTTATAATAATATAGCATGTAATACTATACTAAAAAGACTTTTGATGGTCAACTTATGTAGAAATCATAAGCGAATTATTTTGCATCTCGACTATTTATTACTAGAGCGATGGGAATATACTTGAGCAAAATTTCATCTCTCTGGTATGATTTTATCATTGTTAGAATTAAAATCTTACGAACATCCCTGGTATAAAATAGTTGCATAAATTATGTTCTTACATAAAGCAATTTTGCGAATCTCCTGTCATAAATTAGAATCTTCTTGTACGCAGTTTAAGTTTTAGCACAATCATTTTGGCATCAACATTGGTTCAATTAACTCAAACAGGATTGCGTCTCTGTTTAAATATGAACAGGATGATAAGTAGATTATTTGTTTAGACCAGGATGTAGTTACAGCGATTGGCATTGTCACTGTTTTTTTAATCTTGGTAGAAGTGAAGTGCGGCAGGAGTTAATGTATTCAGTTTATCTTTAAAAAATTGTCATTTCATAATCTATCTCGATCTAGCCTTTTGTTCATCTCCCCAAGTTAAAAGTTTATTCACATATTTTTCATGATTTGGCAACAACTTCGAGAGAGGTAATTGTTTCAATGCAGCAAGAAGGCGCCCTTCATATTTTAACATAAGAGTTTCCTTTGTTTTCCTTTTCGTCCTTTCACAGTTCTTCCAATATGTCTTACACTTCCTCCTGTGCAACAATATATAGAGATCATGGGGGACTTTCACACTGAAAGGAGATAAAAGAATAGATAATTTTAGCCCCAATGCATCACTACTATAAGAACATTAATCAATTGTGTGTGTGTGTGTGTGTGTGTGTGTGTTTGAGGGAAAAGGGGGAAGGGGGGGGGGGTCGCGGCTACAGATAATCGCTTTGAAATTTT
>JASKDV010194685.1:0-11306 GCA_032466395.1 Aegires albopunctatus
CTGTTTCTTCTACTTCTGCTTTTATCTTTTCCCTCGCTTATCATCTTACTTTTTCATGGACTCTGAGATAACCCTAGAGGTTGACTGACCCCTTAAACTTCAAATAACTAATTAACTAACTAACCTTTTGATGTTCACCAATGTCTTTATTGTAATAATAATGTGATCCACTGCAATAAACCCAGGGCCAAGAGAGCGTTTTGTGTCGCTTGTTTCCAGGTCGCGGAATCTCTTTTTGTCTTTGGTGTTGTTACGTACAGTGCTGTCCGCTTTAGATAAATTCCTTGGGACCAGAAAAAAAGTTTATCTTAAGCAGGGTTTATCCATTTTCAAGGGTAACAAACTTTCAATTGAAAATGAGAACAGACACCACATATTTCACGGCAATTTCATTCTGCTTCATTGACTTGCCGTCCACATTCTTGCGAAGCTGTATTTTAGTTTCCAGGCTCAAGGTTGCCTTCTTGTGACTCATTTTTTCTTTGTTATACAATAGACTAGCGTAGGCCTACTGTACACATGTAAGCCGAGCATGCGGGCGTAGCCTAGACAACGAAAGAGAGAGAGGGAGGCACAGATTAACGCGATACTTAGTAGTACCAGAGTATCACATTGGCACAGATGCTTCGTGCGTGTGCAACCCGTGCTCTTCTCTCCGGGTCCAATCGTGGTGTAAACAGCAAAGGTGACCCAGTGTGAAACAGTCCCGCTTGCGTGCATCTGATAAGGGTCAGCATTGATGTGTTTGGGTGGGGAAAGAACGCCACTGTGGCAGAGAAAAGTTTATTTAAGCGGATCAAGATCGATTTCAGTTTATTTAACCGGACTTTGATTAGTTGGCTTTATATAAGGAAAAAATCGGGACCAGAACAAATGTTTTATTTGAAATGAGAATTTATCTTTCAAGTTTATCTTAGGTGGACTACACTGTATGGTGTACCCATGTTTCATCTTCAGTGATCAAATTGTCAAGAAAAGGCTCGACAGACCAATTGTTTCCACCATCAACTTCCACATTGTCTCCACCAGGTCCTATTTTGTAATTAATGGCATCTCTGTGAAAGCCACAAGGGTTTGACAGGATTTCATTCGTTTCACCTTGTCATCTGTCGGCTTTTCGGGCATCCAATTGCTGACACTTTATGATATCCCAATCTTTTTATGCAACATGGCTATTTTCAAGTTTTTTTTAACAATCTCTTATTTCATACCATACCTACCATGCTTTTTTTGTCAAGATACCAATTTATAAATATCAGGACCAAAATCTGGATATTTGAAATTGGGTAGAGAATATATTTTCTCTAGACTATTATTATCAAGTGTTGCAAGCTTTCTTTCTCCAGTCTCCTGGCATTTAACTGATCATTGTTAAACCAACATTCAGACTAAACTGACTCTTTTGCTGGCAACAGATTTTTTGTTGTCTTCAAGTCTTTAATCCAATATCCGACACTAATTATTAGCAACAATTTAATACTTTAATTTGACATAAGCACTGTCTTGGCCCTTGGTTTATTGCAGTGGATCATATTTTTATTACAAATAATGACATTGCTGAAAATCAAAAAGAGAGTTAGTTATAAAACGACATGTATGGCCATAATAAGCATGCTAGGTAGAAAACTGATTCTTGTATTGTGAAAATGCCTGTAAAAAATCAGATGCAGCAATTTTTTCTGTATTGACGCAATCTAATCTTATGGTATTATTTCGTCGTGAATAAAATGAGGAGGAACATTTTACTATTGTCAGCACTGTTAGTTTGATCCTTTAGCTATTATAGGAATCTGTCAGTTTGATCTTTACAGGGATAAGATTGACAAACTGACATATATCATCTAATCCAACATTTTTTTTCGTGGCAACATACGCTGTCAGTATAACAAATCATAGTAGATTTTTGTTCTTTCTGTTGCTCAATGACAGAAAGATCTCTTGAAAATACAAAGTTGTTTCTTTTAACTTATTGTTTTATCTTTTTTATTTGCCAATAATTTTTTTTTCTAAAATTTCAGAACTATTCAAAACTATTCCTGGAATTTTGGAGTCCAAGATTTACACTGCCAAAATGGGTCTTGCAAAGCAGTTAATTCACAGCATTAGCCAAGACAGTCAAGACGCGGTCATGGGTTATGAGCTGTATGATTTGGATAGGGATCCAACACCCCTTAATCCATCTGTTATAAGAGGGATACGACTTACTCTCAACATCTTCCTATTAATTGTATTGGTGCGTTTAATTTTTTAAATCTTAGTAATAGTTGTTGTTATTTGTTTTATGATTTCTTTTATACCTGAAATAATTATGTCTCTGTTACTTACTTATTTATCACATTTTAAACTTCTATTATAATGAAAATTATCTATTATAATGAAAATTATAATATTATGTTTAAGCGTTTTAAGCACAACAGATTTGGCTTATAAGAGGTTTAAAATTTATGCCTTTATTTTAGTTTAAAAATGATCAGCATTATTTTACAATTCATTTATCACTTCCATTTATTATTCATTAGTTATTTTCAGGGTTCCAAACTCATTCAGATATTTTTTAATTTCATATTTCATTTTTGATTTCACATGGGATCACTGGAATATCTCAAGGCATTTTTAAAATGATTTTTTAATTTCTATTGTAAATTTGAATTTAACCTTATTATCTTATTACATTTAATATGATCAAAATTAACCTTAAAAATGCAGTGATATTGTAATTGGTAAATCTGGCTTATGAGTATAGCAACTAAAGGAAAGATAGTTAGTGTGGTGAGGCTGAAGTGAAAGGGTTGGATTTCAATTCCTGCTTGCTCTTAGTCTGATGTTGAGTTCTTAGATAGGAAAGCTCATTATATGTGATTGTGTTGTCATCACCACACTTTGGTATAAGATTATCTTGAAGAGGTAGAAATAGATTGCAGGTCCAAATAAGCACTCGAGTAAAATGATTTACAGGAAATTAAATGTTGTAAAGTCTGAAAATCTCACCTATTCCAAGGGTGCAGAATACTTTCATGTAATCTTATCTTTAATTTTCAAAGGTTGGCGCTATCGCTATTTTTGGCATTGGCATTTGGACTTTGGAGGCAGAGTATGGCACCAAGCAGATCTCGGAATTGATTGGTGCTCAGTTGTATGAAATTGATTCATATCTGCTGATCATTGGAGGAGCTCTCATAATCATCATCACCCTCATTGGTGTGGCAGGTGTCATCAGGCAATACAGATGTCTTCTGGGCTTGGTCAGTCTTACTTTTTCAATTATAAGATTTTTTTAATTTAAGAGAAACAAAAACAAATTAAATGCGGAGCCTTTCCTTTTAGAAAGGCAGTCCTCATTCATAGATTTATATCATGTACTAAATTGCTTCCAAATTTCAAAATGAAAATACTTTCAATTCAATTTCATTTAGATAATCTTTATTAATCCCTGATGCGCAATGATAATCTATCTCACCCATAAATTTGTATAGTGCCCGGATCGCATATTGTTCATATATCATACGATAGAACAACTATGACACAATGTGCTGTTACTCTTATCAAAAGACCACGCGTATATATGCAAGGCCCAAAGCAATTCAAATTGATCAATCACCTGTGCACTCATTCGTCTCAATCTTATTGCAAAAGCCACATGTTGCTGATGATAAAATGAGATGGCCTTAGCTTTATGTTGATGCTTAAGTAGTCCAATGGTATACAACTTATACCTCTAAAATGACTTAAAAGTTCTCAAAAATGTATTGTCTGTATTTTAGTTTGATGAAAGGGGGGTTCAGAAAATAGCATATTTATTTAATCAAGTTAATTTCACTAATAATACATTATGTTATGAAAGATAATGAGTTGATCATTTGGAAACAGCCAATTTCAATGATTTGATGAAAAGGATACTTTAATTTTTAAACCTCTCTAGCTCAAAAGAGCCTGTATGACATATGTTCCACTTTGAAGAAAAAGGTCACATTTATTTTTGCAAGAATAATTGTGTTCTTTAATTTTCTTTTTTTCCCCAGGAATTTTCTATCCTTGGTATATGGTTTGCTATTTAGATATTCAGAACATAAAGAAGAGGAATGATAAAAGAGTGTATTCAATTGGAAGTTATGTCTTTTTTAATGGTTCTTTTCATCATTGATGATTTAATAGATATTATCCTCTCATCTATTTTCAGCACCTAGGACTTCTAGCCTTTATGTCCGTCATGCTTTTTGTAGCTGGAGTGCTGGGCTATGTTTTAGTGGGGGAGGTGAGAATTTATGAATTTATTGGCTCATTTTTGTCACCAATATAGTTCTGTTGTTGATATTTTACCAACAAGAAGTCAGATAAACCGATATGCCAGCTGAAAAGCAAGGGATATGGTAAGCAAGTCAATTTTTTAAAGTATCTAGGATATACTCCTACATCAAATGGAAAAGGCTTGGTGGGAGTAAAGCAAAGGATAGCAATTTACTATGGATGCATTCTGTAACACGAAAACCATTCCGAAAAAGAAAGGCATCTCTCTGGGCACCAAAATAAGAGCTATGAAGACGTGTGTATGTTCTTTCCTTGATGCAAATGCGGGATGATAAATAATAAGAAAAAGACTAGATAAGAGGCAGCAGAGTTGTGGGTCCTGAAGAGATTGTCATGCATCTCATGGACAGAAAGTTAAAAACGGGGAGGTACTGAAAAGAACACTAACTCATACAATCAGAAAAAGGCAACTTACATTTTTTTGCCATAGATACCGAAAAGATAACTGGAAAGAGAAGTGCTAAAAGGAAAAAAAAAACACGGAAAAAGGAAGTGGGGCAGACTGAGACTCACGTATCTCAAAGTCTGAACAAATGGTCACGAGTGGAGCAAAAAGCTTATGGATCTTCCTAAGAACAGCAGATTAAAGAGATGATTGGAGGTCCATGAAAGCCTATGTCTGCAGCAGACCTAGAACTTAGAGAGGGAGAGATAGAGGTGTTTGTTTCTTAAATTTACAACTCTTAATGGAACAAAACTGGTGGTGGGTACCAATGTAAATGTCTTTTTTAATTATTGTGTAAGTAATGATGAATATTTGCATGAGTTTGCTGTATATGTCTATTGACGATATATGTTTGTGTTTGTTGTCAGTTGGAAAGCAAAGTTCGCGACAAGATGGAAGATGCCGTGGTGAAAAGTTATGGCTACGATATTGATCATGACCATGACAACAAACAAATCACCAAGGCTTGGGACAAAGTGCAACAAAATGTAAGTCTTACAGTATTTACATAGATGACTTTAAGGAGTTTTACAAGGATAGATCTTAGTTCATAGATAGATAATATAAGTGAGGAAGTCAGTGGCATGTTTCATATATACAAGTTTATTATAAGCATATACTTTTAAAAAAAAAATTCCATAGGCTGACTCCAGGAAATTTGAGGGTTAAGTTTAGCGTATACATATGTGTGGTGCTCCAGGAAAACCAGGCAGAAGTCGCATCGGCCCTCATTCTACAATGGGCTCACAAAGTCAAAATTTGCTTTTTCTATGAAAACTGATATATTGAGCCCAATCGATCTTTTAACTTTCCATCTATGTTCTTAGTCAGTTATCATGGAAAACTTCATTCTAGAAATGTTTAATTTTGTGTTTGAAATAGGAGACCCCAGTTTCACATTTTTAGTCTTTTGTATTGAGCAGCGCACGGACGATCAACATTTTCTTGCCCCACTTTGAGATTGATTTTTTGTACATCAATCACCTAAATTCTACTAAATGTTGACTCAAATGATTAAAAAAATGATTAAAAAGTGTTTTCTTGTGTATTTTATGAAAAAAATTATTGTAGATGTGTTAACTTTTGCTTCGGTATCCGAATGTTTTAGTTCACCCCCGAGGTCAATTCTTAGTTCAATATGGCGGCGCCCTATGATGAAAGCGCGACTTTGATCGCTCAGCTTTTTAACCTCGATAAAAACTATTCTGGTTGCTATCTGGATGAGTTTTCAAGATATTTCGATCAAAGTGACAATGAAGACCAACTTTACAACTCAGATTCTGAATCTGAAGGTGAGTTTTGGGGTAGAACTTTCACTGTTTCTTTCACCATTCTTGGCTGGTCTTGTAGATCTACTTTAGACCAAAACACAAGCTCTGACTCATAGGCCTACTTCATGTTCAGCCCAATGCTATGATTGTATCCTTAAACCACTTCACTTTAGTAGTCATGATAAAGTATAGAGAAATGCAGTTCTAATAATAGATCTATATCAGATCTAGACTCTAGATTTTATTAACTGTTCTTTAGCACTGCAATGTCATCAGTCAATCATGCATGTCTGGTTTCCTAGTTAAGCTAGATCTAGATCTAGATCTAGTTCTTGGTAGGCTTGTAATTAGTATTAACAGGATTGAAGCTCAGTAAAATCATTGTCACATGTTGGATAAGTTCATGTGCTGATGCGCCATTGAATTGGAAGCTGATTTGACCCTCTAATGAATGGTATAAATCAATTATGAATTGACGAAAAAGTGAAACTCAAACTTTATATGCAATATTCTCATTTTCTACTTTTCACACCCTGGCTGACATAAACTGCAATATCTCAGCAACCAATTATGATAAAGACTTCAAATAAAAGGCGGAGTACTCAGAAATTATGGCTCTTTCCAATTAACAAGAGAACTCAAAATATGAAATTTGACCCTTATGCCTGGTTTTCCTGGAGCACCACACATATGTATATGTGTATGTAAGCAAGTATTTGTTTTGTCTTTGTCTTTCATTGTGCCTGTAATATGTAAATTTGCATTATTGTGAAACATGAAGATGCTCTCTGACATCTGATTTCTATTCTTCATTTTCAGTTTGAATGTTGTGGTGTTTATGGAGGAAAAAATTCTCCACATTCATGGTATATTTACCAACGTAGTAAATGGTTTACTAAAAATCATAACAGTAAGTCAGTCTATTATTCCTTATGTTTGAGAATTTTTTAAGTTAGACGTCTCTAGATTACACGATTGAAAAACTGAGAAATGTAATAATGTGGCATCTGTCTCTTCGAAGTGGAACATACGCCACTTTTATGGGTTTTGAAATATTTGTATCACAAGAAAGCCTGAAATCTGCCCTTAAATATGATACCAAGTTTGTGAAGATTGGACTTTTCATTACAAAGATATGGCAAGTATAATAGGAATAGGTTGGAAAACATTTTATTGTGAATACACTTAGTATATGATAATATCTAAATCTCAATAGAAAATCAACACTATATTTTTGACATAAGCTTAGTTATATCATATTTCATTAGGTAAGACAAAGACTTCACTTCGTGTTCAGCCAAGGCAATTTTCCTTGATTTAGCCTATGGTTAGCTCCTCCCCCTGCCTCAACACCATGGTTCTTCTTCTTCTTCTTCAAATAAACTGACACAACTCAACTAGGTTGAGTATTATTGTCAATACGCACATACAAAAAAAAAAATCTAACTAATTAGGCCTATATAAAAATTTAAGTATTCCATATTGAAGCTTATGTTTAAATTATCAACATTTTCGCTACTTTTAATATTAGTATTCATTATATTCCACAATTTAGCAGTTCTATGGAAGAAAGAATGTCTATGGCAACCATTTTTAGAGACAGGGATGTTAAATGTCTGAATATCTGAGTTCTTAGTTCTCCTATTACTTTTGTTTAGTTGATTTATGGGGATATCTATTTGATCGTTAATTGCTTTTGAAGAATATTTCAACTTTATTTCTAGCTCTTTGTTCCTCTAAAGGTGTCCACTCCAACTGTTTCATGTTATGTATTGTGCTACCATGTTCATATGAATAGTTATTAGTTACAGATCTTGTTGCATTTTTATAGATGTGGGTCCCAGACACAGCATCCATATAATAAAATTGGTTTAACTAAGGTTTTGAAACATTGCTCTTTAATCTTTTTGTGACATTTTGCGGGCAAATTTCTTTTTAAGAATGCTAGAGTATTATTGACTTTTTGGCAGACTGATTTGTTTTGGTCTTTCCATCTTAATTCATTATCTATTGTAACTCCTAAGTATTTTGCACGTTTTGTTTCCTTCAGGCTTTGATTGTGTATTTTGTAGTCATAATCAATTTTCTTCTTTTTTCTACACTTTTTTAGTACTTGGCACTTACAAGGATGGAATTCCATCTTCCATTTACTTTCCCATTTATGTAGTGTGTCTAAGTCTTCTTGCAGGATTTTATTGTCAGTGCTAGATTTTATTTCTCTTTATAACAACTATCATCAGCAGAGAGTCTAAGTTGAGTGTCAGGAGAGAGATTACAATTTATGTCATATATGTATATAAGGAAATAGAGCGGTCCAAGTACTGTTCCCTGCAGCATTACTTATATGAAATTAAAGTTCTATTCAAGGCCTATCCATCCATGTATCAACCAATAGGTTTACCATAACAAGGTGTCCAGGCAAGACAGATGGCTGATGGTAGGTCGGATAAGTTGGATTTGTTGGATTTTGGTCGATTGATGATTTTTGCGATTATTAACGACAAAAATTTGACAGTTACAACTTTCATTCAAGATATGCAATAAGACCTAAAAGCATGACTTTAAAAGGCCACATCCTCCTGTCCACTCATTGGGGTCAATCTTTTGATCAGATATTCTTTGAATATGGTATGTAATTGGTAGGTAAGAAAAGGGAAAGGGCTTACTTTCTATTGATGCCCATGCTGTCAGGCTCAGTGAAATGACTTACATCTCAAATTGGACTCAAGTTGTCAGAAATGCAGATTTTCGTATTTGAAGCTGAGGGAACGGGGGAACAAAAAGAATCATTAATTTATAATTAAATATGTTTATTTTAACCATGACGTATAGTTTTAAACTTTAAATCTCTCTTAACTCAATAAGGCCCCTATGACATATGTTCCACTTCGAAGAAACAGATCACACATATTATATTCTAATGCTGCCATTTTGATTTCATGTATTTTATCGATTGTCATCACAAATTATTCTACTGTATATTTCTTTTTATCATATTAATGTTGCTTGTTATACATTTTTGGTCTGTGCAGAAGAGAATGGTGTATTCTTTTTTTATGGGAGTGTTCTATGTAATGATCATGTTGCTAAGGAGCTCTAAAACGACAATATCATCAATGACTCCAGTGATTTTATTTTACATTGTGGCTTGTTCTACAGCACATGCAAAACATTTGCCTTACTTTATCAAACATCTTATCTTTTCACCTTATTCAACTTGTTATCTCTTCGCAAAGATTCAAAGTTTAGCTCAACTTGTATTAAATTCATACTGTCCTATTCATGACATTCAATCAGTAGAAATTAAGAATGCTTTTGAATAGATTGTAATCTTAAAACTTGATACTTTATTAATTGCATGGAAAATTACTGTCTTTTTATATGAAAGCACCTTGCATTTTAAAAATTGCAGTTTAATAATCTGTTTTATTCATTTATTGAATAACAAATAACTTTCCTTCTCTTCTTATTTGCATTCAATTAATGGTCATACTGTTAGGTTGCTCATGTAATACTGATATAGCTGTCTATTGTTTGTCCTTTTTTTGAATTCCCTTTCTACATGTAATAATATTCAAATTCAAATACCTTTTTTTCATCCCAGTTGGAACTATGTCTGACATACTTCTAAAAGTTAAACAAAATAGAAAAATGTAAAAAAATCAATCTTTTTTCTTCAAGTACAAGAATATGTAGTGTAGTGGTTTCAGTAAGAATTGTTTATTTTGATCACTAATCCTAATGTAAATTATTTTATGGTACATTCATTTCTAAAATGATGATCTTTAAATTAATGGTAAATTTTTTAATTTTGTAGTTTGTATAATTAAAAGTCCTATGCCTTTATGTTAAAGGAAATCTTAGCGGCTCTCAGTTTTGCTTAGTCATAATGAAGTTAATTTGTCATGGCTTTCGATCTTAATGTAATATTTGGCTTACTTATCAACATTTGTTATCATCCTCAATCAATTGTTTTTTTCTTGTAGCTTTTTCTAACAAAGATTAATGAGGAAGCCTCTGTTGGTTTGATTAATTGATGTAATTGCACCTTATCCCCTTTCTGACTTTGAAAGATGATATTATTGGTTTGTCTTATTTCAGATGGTAGTTATGTTCCTGCAAGCTGTTGTAGAGACACAGTGAATATTGACAAGTGCACAGGATATCTCAACTCTTCCATAGGTCATCCTCCTCGCCAGCCTCCTCCAATCACCGATGATCCTGCCACCAGGGGTTATACTTTGTTTACTCAAGTAAGTCTAAATGGTAATGTCAGTGCTATGATGTAGACCGTCAATCATAGTGTTAGCCATTACCAATGCAGTCAGTGAACTTGAAGTAAATGCCTCCTGTTATCTTCCAACAAATCTTTCTTCCTTGATTAAATATTTCATGCTCTTGATATTTATATTAGGAACTTTGTTTGAAAGATGTCCTACTTAGAACACAATCTTATGCGCAGGGCCCCAGTCGTCTAGTGGTTAACAAGCAAAGAGGAAAAAATTCAAGCATTATTCACCATCGACATATATTAGATGGGTGACATAGTTGTATCTAATTTTACTAAAACACTCACAAAAACCATGAATCATTGATATATCCTTTGAAAACATACTAAGTCCCATTCCAACTCAAGTGTGGATTAGTGTGGATTACCTGGTTGCTCAAAGGCATCATCTTTATCATGATATAGTATCTTTATCTAACAGGTTGCAAATTATAATTGTACAGAAACATGAATATTGATGCACTTTGGATCTGTTCGCTACATAAATGTCAACCTATTTATACTTTCCTCTACTTGCATTACCATCTTTTCCGGTCATCTCATTTTAAAAAGTGTCTAGATGAAATCATTTATGAATGATTATATGTTTTTGTTTTTTTGTAATCTCAGGGATGCTTTGATGCCTTAGAGCCATACATGCATAAAACTGGAATCACCATAGGTACTACTGCCATTGTTGTTGGTCTGTTCATGGTAAGTCATGCTAAGTATGTATTATCTGCAGTAGTCTTAAAGACATATGACCCCTGAAAAGATATTTCTGTGAAGAATGGTGGAGGGCAGGTAAAGTTGGGGAAGACTTAGAAGATGAAGGTCCCACAATATGACGGACTGACTTTATGCCATCATTACAGAAAGTGGCAGGAAATCACAGGATAGAACCCTGTTCATCAAGCTTTATGAGAGGTCACATCCAGGAACGATATGCCATGAAGAAGAAGATATTGTCATCATCATTATTATTGGTTTATTATAATTATGTTATCCCCCTAAGAAC
>JASKDV010194696.1:0-11305 GCA_032466395.1 Aegires albopunctatus
CTTCTTCTTCTTCTTCTTCTTCTTCTTCTTCTTCTTCTTCTTCTTCTTCTTCTTCTTCTTCTTCTTCTTCTTCTCATCAGTGACTTATTGTCCTCATCAGACAACCTTGGGGTTTGTATTGTGGACTATTTTGTATACTTCAGTTTTTTTATTTGGGAGTAAAGTCATTATTTTGGATGGGTTTGTGATAGTTTAAGGGTTGTGATCACCTGAACTGATGTTGTGTATCACATTAGCCTCTTCTTGTATTTGTTCGATGTCTGTAAACAAATATTTTAGTATACTTTAACAGTATTTGCATTCTCTATTTTATTTGTGAACGTTCTTGTTATATTTTGTACATGTGTGGCACATGGATTTTAAAGAAGAATGAAGCAAGCTCTAATGTTTATAGTGTAAAGCGAGAATTAAAAAGTCTTTACTTTCTCTTTTTTCTCAATTCTTAATATAAAAAAACATTTTCTTGTTTTATTTCAGGGGACAAGATGCAGCGGACCCAATGGTATTACAAATGCTTTTATAAATCATAGTCTTTATTTTATTGGTTATATTCACTGCTGATCTATATTTGATGGAAATTTTAATAGCCTAATAATTTTTGCTATGCCTAGTATGGAATTATTGTAGTGCAAAGAAGAAAGTTGGGGAAAAGTTTTTGCCTAATGTCTTTCTGTCAAAACTTTACTTTCTTACCTTTGAGCAGTATTCATGATGATGTGAGGTTTGGAAAAAAATCGTATGGATTGTCACAGAATACTTTGCAGGAGTGAACATTAACTTTTTTTCTACTCAGGGCAAGTGACGCAAAAAACTACTTGTCCGGCAAATAAATGAACTTGCCCATTTTGACCTGGCAAACAGATAAAGTAAAGAAAAGGCCACAAACAGTGCTGAAATATGACAAAAACAATATAGACATGTTTCGATAGTATTGGATATTAAACCAATGTACTTCAGCTTTGAACACTTAGTTTCTATTTCTGAACATAAATGCTAATTAATAATACATCATGTTGACTTGCCTTGTCAGGCAGGCTAAGCAGTCAGCTTGCTTGCTTGACAGAGGTCGTTACATGTCCCGGGCAGTCCTTAATTTCATCCCTGCGTTAAGGTAAAACTGAAAGAAGCTAATCAGCTGGTTTAAAATACAGAAATACCTCGATTTAACGTACCTGGTATATAATGTACGCTCGGCTGTAAAGTACCTTTTTCTGTCCTGAGTCCCCAAGATTTTTCTTCACAAATCACCTGGTCTACAACGTACTCGGCTAAAACATACTTTGGGATGCTACAGACTGTTTTGGGACATTATTTCATTACAAACCATTTTTACAACGTCCTTTTTTCCCATAGTATCAAGACTCGATAATGTCATCACTAATTTTCAACATGGATAATTACCCCTTCTATAACATTATATTATCATGGGCAAACGGTATGAAGGTTGTAAGAGCTCGCCGTAGTCTTAGGAAGCTAGAGACCAATTCACACCTGACCATGCATCATCAAATGATAGTATGGGAAAACTATTGTTGCATAATGACGGGGTACGATGTAGCTTGAGACTGAGATTAAGAAGGCTTAAATGAATGGTTTGTTTTGTTTTTAGTTTTGCTTTTTGTTGTTTTTTATTTTGTTTATTTTTTTATTTAGGTAAGGGTTTTGTGCGTGCGGAAAAAGGGGAGTTAATTTGATAACTTTCGTTTTAGTTTTAGCAGGTACATAGTATCATTGCAGAGTAAAGAATTATTATTGATCCCCTGACTTTCCTTTGAAACTGGATACAACGTACCTCAGCTACAACATACTATTTTTGTGGTCCGAAGGGAGTACGTTTAACCGAAATTTTACTGTACATAATGATTCTTTAATGTGGTTCTACTTCAGACAGTGAATAACATTTTGACTTTAATCTAGTGAGCTGTTGTAGCATGTTATTTATTGCAAAAAGGACTTTGTGTCAGGAGGTATGACTATCAAGCATTATAAATCAATGGCAACAGAAAGAAATGATTTTTATGAAAGTTTTGGAACTTTTGATTATGATTTGCCATATCTTATGACACTGTTCCTAATCGTTGAATTTTGAACTTTGCCACATCTTTCAAGATTGTTTAGGTTTTCTCGTTATGTTTTCAAACAGTCATGGGGTGACATTTTCCTGGACAGCATTGATGCAGATGACCCCGTTCCACCAGATTCTAATGATGGTAGTGGCATAAATGATGGAGTTCTTTGCCCTCCTACCTCCCAGGTTTTGCAGCAGTCATCTCAGTCCTCAGTGCTTGGTCAACAACTTCAAATTCAGTATGTATACAGAAATATATGCCAGCCAAATAGTTACGAATTGTGAGGGGTGGTAGTAAGGTTAAAAGTATTTAACAAGAAAAATATTTCAGTATTTTGAAAAATGTGACATCCCTAGGTTTTCTTTTATGATTGTGTATCATTCTGTTGTTGGTATTCTTCAGAATGATTGACTTCAGCATGTATTGACATTACTCAAATTCAATGTTATAGACTGGTACACATCCTTTTGTTTTGTTTGTTTGTTTGCTTATTAAACCATCAACCATTATCACTTATCTTAGGGTTTTAAATGTCTTACCTGTCTTAGAAATTGTTTGATGAAACCCTGCATATCTGACTACTTCAGGAACCATCATGCCATACTGGACATTGTCCTTTTGCATGAAAATCTTATGTAGAATATCTAGGATGTTTACTTATCTAGATCTTAATTAACACTAACCACGTTCATGTACCACATCAGTAAGTTAAGTTTAATTGTATGGCAGAACAAAAAAAGTGTCTGTTGATTAGGAAAGACATTTTGTTATTTGTGTGGTATGACATTTCGTTTGAAGCCTAATTCTCAATGCTTCAGCAAAATATCTAGATCATTCGCAAGATGAAACTTTATTATAATCTAGGTCTAGCTTTAGAGACTTGGAGGGATTGTATAATTGCTTCTAAATTTCAAAGCCATGATCATGATATTAGATAAGACCCCTGTTGCCATTTTTTTTTGGCGAAGGGAATTATAAAAACAAATCATTTATCTTTTGCTACAAAAATCTCAGAAAACTTTTGGGCTCTCAACCAGTTATCAAAATAATGCATTCCTTATGATTGTTCACAGATTAGCCCAACAGAATGTCAATCAGCAAATTATCTCAGACACAGGAGCAAAGTGAGTTTTTTTGTTGTTGTTTGCTTTAATTTCAGGGTTAGATGGAATGGTTGGCAGTTGGGGGGGTGTTTTATATTTCTTGTTACAAATTATATTTACTCTTTCACGACGCAAGGACATAGAACTTTCTGCTACACACACTATTTTTGCTTATTATTTTTTTACATTTCCAGGGATGCGGGAAAAATTAGATTGAATTAGGGAGCCTTAGTTTACTAGGCTATCGTGTGTTTTAAATATATATATATATATATATATATATAAGTCTATGTAAAATAAAAAACGTAATGATATCTTGCCATTTATTGGATTCAGAAAAAAGGACGAATACTTAAATGCTTTAAAAACATTTTCTGGTGGACAAAAAAATAAATAAAAAAAGAGTTTATTCTTTTATCCTTCAACAGGCTTGTCATCAGCTAGAACGAGTCTAATATAATTGTTAAAAGATAAAGACAATATGAAATTAAAAAAAACCTAATGTGTTGTTCACAAACCAAACAGCTCAAATGAAATTGTTGACTTTTTAAAAAATTTAAGAAATTGAACCCTGGTCGCCTTAACGACTAGCAAAACGAAACACTCCCCCATTATGCAATAGGCATCATCATGTTGCTTTGTCAATGAATCAAGTCATCAGTTTTTGTTGTCTTCTAACGTGGAAGTAGAAACTTTGAATTTGTTCTAACCATGTGCAAGTCAATCCATAAGTTGATAAACAAAAGTGAAATAATACAATTTCAATCAGTTAAAAAAACCCAAAATGAAACAGAAAAACAAAGCTATTAAAACCTTTTTAACTCACTCAGTGCTACTGACGAGTATTCTCGCATTTGAGTTGACTTTGCTCTAACTAAAGATATACATTTTCATCCAATCCAAAATGGTAAATTTACCAAGAAGCATGCGGGGTAGGCTTGTTCTTTCTTTCTCGTGTCATTGGAATTTTGTTATTATATGATTACTTTTTCCAGATACAGCCAACCTCTCCTCACCATATGAACATTATTCAGTATATAGAGTTTGTTCACTGAAATTTGGCTCAGCACTGAATGAGTTGAAGGATTTTAGAGCACTACTCAAAATAATAATATGCTGGTCTGTTTCTCAAAGTCATATAATAAATATAGATTACATTATTAAACAAAGTGCTTAAATTTGGGAGTGAAGAAAACAAAATTGTAATAGAAAGAAGTTTATACTTTATAGAGACAATTTGATTTGATCCTATAATTATCACCAATTATATAATATTATTATTATAATAATTATTTTTTTTTTTTACAGCATACCTACCCACCTTCAGACAACTTTGACAAACACTGGAGTTCCACAGAGCAACACTTCTAGCATAGGAGGTTCTGTTGCCTATCTCACACCATCTGCCTCATCACAACAGCAGCAGATCAACTCTGGAGGGAATATTCAAAATGTGTTGTCTGCAAATCAGTCTTCTGGTGCTGTAACTGTTTCACAAGGTGGCACAAAATTAGTCCAAATTGCGCCATCCTTTCCGGTTGCTGCTGTGAGTCCCTTATATTGAATTTTGATTTTCCCCCTTGCCGATTATTTTCGTATATTTCCTAAGCATATATTGTTCAGTTTTTGACTTCGAGAATATCTCTCACTTTTTTTTCTTTTCTTATTTTCCCTCCAGCTATAATCAGCAGGATTACTTTTTTTGTTTTTGTTTCTGGAAACGTTTATTTTTACTTTGGCATGCTTGCAAATTTTCTCTTACACATGAATTTTTTTTCTAAATGCAACAATTTTACTTTTTTGTATATATATATATATATATTACAACAGCTTCCAAATACTGTACCATTGCAAACACTCTTACAACCAAGCCAACAAATTACTGGGCAAACTATTTATGGAGGCCAAAACCCGGGTCTTTTCCCGACTCAAGGATCAGTTCACATTGAAAATCCAAAGGTTGTCAATGTCAACTTTGGACCTCATGTCATTCATCCAGATGGAAGTGGCCAACAAACAATTATACAGGTACAGTGAAAATTCATTCTTTGCTTCTTTTTTTCTTTCTTTCATCATTTGTGATGTTAATCAGCATATTGATTGTGCAACACTGATCTACCCAAAAAGCAGTAGACAATAAAATTACTTTCCTTGTGTCTGTGATTTTGCGTGTGTGTACGAGGATAAGTGAGGGAGAGGTGTTTATGATAGGCCTCTCCCAGTTGCTAGCCAGAGCAAGGGTAGGGGAGATGTATTGCAATATAGCTCCGTCAAAACGCAAAGACTTGTAATCTTATGAACAGTGATTTTCTAATTTCACGGTTAGTTTAAAGATGTTTTAAAACCTTACCAGGTCAGAGGATGTAGAAAGTCGAGATATGATAAGGTTCACTTATAGGTGTCATGTTTAAATATTTACTGTTTCCTTTTACATTGAAATACCATAGCTTACTCCATAGTTTGCTTTGAAGTATTTATGATCTTTATGTTATTTCTCACAGACGGCGGAGGGAAAACGTGTGTTGATTACAAATTCACAGCTTCAACATCTGCCACAGGTAAGATTTTGAGTAACTTTTGGATGCTGGTTTAATAATAAAAAAATTCTACAAAAATAAACATTACCAAATCATGTAAAAATAAAAAAACATATAAGAGTGTCAGGATCATCAGTGATGTATAGTGATTCACATATTTGTGCCTATTAATTACTAATCTTAGAATCGCCCAGCATGTTATGACAGCTCTTGAAGATCTTGTTAGATATTCTTGGCTACTTTAAACAGGGATGGGGATTCCGCGGGTACAATATTTTTTCCAATTCAGCAATGTGCAGGGGAAAGAAAAATAAAGAATGAAAAATTAATTTTTTTCTTTGATATATAATATATACATTGCAAGAGACAATTCAGGAATCATTTTTTGTTGTAATTTGCTATTCATGTGCATTGGAATTGGAAGTACATGCTTAGAATTGAAGGTAATGATTTTCCCTCACATTTCTTTTAGGTATATTCTTTTTACCCTTTACAGAAGTGTTTATTATGTTGTCATGGTTTATGCTTTATTGTCTTAGTATTTTATTACCATCATAGTAGTCAGTGAAATATTGGTATGTGTTTAATTTTTCTTATTCCTTGCATTTTAATTTTTTTACAGGCAGGTGATATTAAAAGGATTATAACTCTAAATACATTATGCATATATAGATATAGGGGGTTATGATGTATGTCGTGTGGTGTGGTGTAAGTTATTTACTAACATTCCGCGGGCTGCATATATCTTTCTGATTTTTTTTCAAAGCCAATCCCCATCCCTGTTTAAAATA
Source organism: Aegires albopunctatus (assembly GCA_032466395.1). NCBI lineage: Eukaryota > Metazoa > Mollusca > Gastropoda > Nudibranchia > Aegiretidae > Aegires > Aegires albopunctatus. The sequence goes on from JASKDV010194696.1 coordinate 6,501, forward strand.
TGCCCTAGTGGCATGACAATTAAAACCCCAAGAAAACCAATCTTAGTAGATAAGGTTTATAACAAATCAAAACAAAAAAGATAAAAAGCTTATCTTAGAAATATGTTTTTCATTGGAAAACATTTAGAGTTTTTAAAACTTCCATCTCCTTTTGAGAATGATGTTTTGCATACTTTCTGAGGTGCACTCTTGCAAGAAAACTTTTGTTGGTGATTTTATTTGGCTAAAATATACTTGGTTTGCCCCCTCCCTCCCCTGTTACCCAGTGTCAATTTTGTTTTAATTTTAAAAGTAAACTTATTTATTTTTTGTTTCTCAGTCCATAAGTTTGACCCAGCCCATTGTTGGAACCCAACTAATCCACCCTGCTGGAAGCCCTGTCAACAACGTAATCCGCACCACAGTTGCTCAGGCAGCACCAACACTTGTACCCTCCTCTACATCAAACGCAAGACAAATTCTGTTGCCCACTGGCCAGACAGTCATTCCTAGGCAGAATGGAAACCCGCAGGCGGGTTTCTCAAAAAATGTGCTGCTCAGGCCCTTAAATTCTGGAGTTCAACCAGTCATTGTAAGTAAAATTGAATTGTTGTGATTTAATTTGTTTTTACCTTTACAAAACTTGTTTTTCATTAATCATTGAAGTGCTTTCTTACTTCTTCTTATAATGTAAATTTTTTTCCCTCTTTCAGTATCAAAGTGGACAAGGTGGACAACTGATTCAATCTCAGCCTGCCTTGATTGCATCATCAGGCACAGGTTTACAAGTGGTCAATGCTGGTGCTAATCAGGGTAATCAGGTGCAGCTGATAGCTCAGCCATCTCTCAATCAGGCAACCATAGGACAACAACAGGTGATAACTTAAAAGTTATAAGATTTTTAGAAGATTCTTTTTTCTTTGTATCTCATAAATCTTTAAGCTTTAAAGATACAGGAGTAGATATATTGAATATTATAAAAAAAAAAATACAAATCTCTCAACTTGGTTTTGAATTTACAAATTGAAATGGAATTTTTTGACAGACCATTATAGTTATGTTTCACTTGCTCGATGCTTATCTTACTAGATCTTTTTACTAATAATATTCTAATTTTCTCATGTACTCTTCAGCTCAACCAAAATGCTCTAATGAATCTTATTGGAAACCAAAGTGTGTTACCGAATACTGGGAATCAATTACCTAGTCTTGTACAAGGAGGACAGAATATTCTGGTCAATGGACAAATGCTCAATTTAAGTCAAGTTGGTCTTACTCTTCCTCTACAAGTACAGGGAAATAACACCCAAAGTGCAGTCACTGTGGCTGGTATCAATTCTGGTCAGAGGCAGTTTGGAACTGCAAATCAGCAGATGATAATACAACAACCCAACGGACAGCAGCGTATTATGATTCAACCAAAAAATACTCCTTCTCCATCCATCATACACCCCAATGCTGGGGGAAACCAACGAACATCCTATCCACCCAAAGTTGCTAGCACACCAACTCCTAGTGCCAACTCAGCTTCTTCAACTCCTGCTCCTACCCCTACTCCGTCCACTCCAACGCCAACCCCAACTCCCGATCTTAACTTAAGTGATTTTGGAAATTCCGGATTAAAATCTAGTCAAAATATTAACATTTTAGAAGAGGCTATTAGACTTTCCAGTATAGATTTGGAAAAGTTTGAGGATGATAGTTTCAATTTTTTCAATGAGACCTTGCCCTCCCCTCCTCCAGTTCCTGTTACAACCTATTCCAAACCTAAACCACAACCACCTCCCAAGCCAAAGGTTAAAAATACAAAAACAAAGTCAAAAACAATGCAACCTATTGTTAATGTCACTGTAAATAATAATCTTCTTGGTCAGAGTGGTCAAAACCAGACAACACAAGCGCAAAAAGTCAATATCAATCCACAGCAGAAAATAATAACTGCTAGTGGTCAGGTTTATGTTATATCTGCTAATGGTCAGCAGTTGGTTTTGCAACAAACACCTTCCTCAAAAGTCACCACCTCTGGAGTTAAAGCTTCAACTGGGCAGTTATCCACATCAGTACCTTCAACTATGATCACTGCAAGCTCCAGATCAAGTATCAATATTCCTGTTGGAAACCACAGAAACATAAAATCTACTGGAGACGCAAACAGGATTGATCCTGTTCTCACTTTTGGTCAGATCAAAGCAGAAAGTCAAAATGGTGCTACAACTGTCTCCAAGTCGCTCACAAACTCTCCTCAAACCAGTGGTGCATTTTTAAAAGGAGGAATTCCTGTTAACACTATAAAAACACAGTCTGCTACCACCACATCAGAGCTTTTACCTCAGATAGTTACCTCAGCTTCTGGAAATCAGAAACCTATTGTGCAAATAAAAAACCAGCAAATCTCTACATTAGCAGGGAAAATCATCAAACAGGAACCCGTTGTTAAACAAGAGCCACAAGCTGATATTAAACCTGCATTCTCATTCTTTGACTCACAGTCACAACAATCTTCAGCTGTCTTTCCAACCACCTCCATTGTTTCAGTAAATGCTCCCCACATTGGGTCATCTCCGTCTAACACTCTTTCCACAACTATTACTCAATCACAGCATAATACTATTATGAGTACAATATCCAGTCAGCCCATTTTGAGTAACCAGGGTCATGCAAATAGTAAACCAGCCCCTATGGTGCAAGATGTGATATGTTCCCAGGCATCCCCTTCAACGTCATCATCATTATCATCGTCGGCCCATTCAAGTTCATCAAAAACTGTAAGTATGCATTATGAAGATATAATATATTATTTTTCCCCTCAAACATATACTGTGGATTTTCTTTTCTTTTGGTCTAGAAAGACATAGGAATCCCATTTAAAATCTGCATATTTAAGTTTGAAAAGATTTACAGATTGTCTAGATCCTTCTTGCTCTTTGTAATTCTCAAGTTGACTTGATGTCATTATGTATGTATATATGCCAACCTCTGAACCTTCCTATGAAAAATCCATGGATAGGGATGAACATAGATTATAACTCGGTTTTTTTATCCACAGAAAGGGAAAGATACCTCTGCAAACATGAAGTCATTGACACAAATCAGGGTAAGAAGATGTTCTGCTAATCCTCGTAATGGAGAAATTTTAAGGATATTAGCTTTCTGTAAAGATTGAAATTGATTTATATCAGATTTTTTAATCTTTTTTACAATTTTAAGATTACTCACAACTTGACGATTGTAACAGGAAACTAGGGCCAAATTTGGAGAATATAAACTTTGTTTTCTCCTTGGATAACTCTGCCCCTGTAAGCAAAAATGACAAATGGTCTAAAAAAAAATTAAATTTTATAAAATTATATTATAAAATACCTCATTGCACATCTTTCGGTAAAAAAAAATTGCATTATCTCATTTCCCTTTATAAGTAAGAAAGCATTCGTCCTTCTTCCTTACACTGACGCGCTTCAAGTCAACAAACAGTGTTTACACCTAAGCAAGAACGACAGATTGGTCCGTTGTCATGATTCGTCACTGTTCTTTGCACTCATGCATGCTATTTATCGTGCTAACCGGCCATACAAGACGATTGGCTTGTTGTTTTGTCTCACGATTGTGGTAGTCAGTTTGAGATCAAAAGAATCCCTATCAGAACAGAAGTAAAGAAAGATTAAAAATCAAGTAGGGTGTTAAGACAATGATTACCCTCACAAAAGACTTTGAAACACATTACAGAAGGGCAACAAAATCAAAGATGGTTTCTACAAAGAGGTGAAGTTTAAGTGATCAGAATGTCAAGAGAGATGAGACGAAAAAGTTTTTAAAAAAGAGTGAGACATTGTCTATTATGCAACGCTTGAAACCCAAAACAAGATAATGACAAAATAGCAATAAGTGTGGGGGGACAAAGATCAAAGACAGTATTAACTTGGTTCCAATCAGTAAGATATGTTGATTGTACAATTTTTTTTATAGGGTCTATACATAAGGCTGATGATAAAGGTACTCATTCATTTTCGATATTGGAAAAGGATACCCTGCTAAGCTCATTGATTGCTATTTTTCTTCTTACAAATTTATTGGATTTGAATATACCTATATCAGCATCAGAGAAAAGCAGGGATCTATCTACTTAACAAACTTGACTGATTGCAATCTGGATGATTAAGTAAGTCCCTTCTTCCAACACCAACCTCATCATTGAAACATGTACATAAATTATATGAATATAGCAACAAAAGAAAAGAACAAAACAAAAAATAAAGAAGAAAACAAAAGAATAGCAAAAGGGCAACTAAAGAAAAAGTATGAAAATAAAAGAGAAAATAAGGGAGACATAATCAACAGTATTGATTTATTTATCATTATAATAAGGTTGTCATTAAAAATAATATAACATTGGATTCACATAATTTTCTGTGCGGAAATGGTATGAATTTATTATGACAGTCACCAGCCAGTGACATATCGGAGAAGAAAAATAATATGGCTCAAAACTGATTCTAATTGAAAGCAAAAAGTTATAAATCACACAATAGAAACCTAAATTCATTTACGTTACTGTTCAGTCAAAATTGTTAAATAAAACAAGCAAATAAATAATTAAAAACTAGATTATTACTTTGAGCATGGAATTATACAGCAGTGGCACAGACCAACCAACTTAGCCATTCGGCGTTTTAGCTTACAGCGGTCGAATGACAGTTGGCGTTGTGGTGTAAGGCTGTCCCCGCGGAAAATTGCAAATGAAAAAGCCAAAAGTTGCATCCAAAATTCAAAAAATTGCATGCAAAAAAGGTAAAAATTGCAAGGAAAAATTGCAAATTTAAATCAATGTT
>JASKDV010194707.1:7114-20635 GCA_032466395.1 Aegires albopunctatus
AATGTTTTTGCCCCGTTAAGTGCCTTTAAGTTGTCAGCATTAATTTCTGCTTGAGTTTTTTCATTTGTCTTGGGTGGTGTTTTGGTGTCGTTGTTGTTATTTGTTTCTGGTGAGGAAGCGGTGTTGCCACAAGCTACTACTGCAGTTATTGGCGTAGTGACTGCTCCAATCATTCCTATTGATAATAATATTTTTTTCATAAAATCTCCTTTATTAGATCGTCTTTATTCTTAAATATATTTTAACAAATATAAATAAAAGTTGAAGACATGCTTCAACTTGTAAATTATTACTATAATTTTTTATACATCTGGATGATTTTGTTGATATGGTACTCAACCGATTACAAATAACGCAACAGTTTTAGTTACTGTTCCTTTTGTAAGTTCTAAATCAAAGGCAACATAGCCTAGTTTTCAACCATTAAAATATTTTCCATAAAATCCTTCTTTTTCCCCATCCGGGATAGCATTACCTATCCCCACACTACTAAATTTTATTGATTTAACGATAACATCATTATTATCAATTTCATGGGGAAGCGCCTTTGTTCCAACAAACTTTTCAAGAACATCCTTAAGAGCAGCTTTGCCATTTGTATTTAAATCTCTATTATTAATAAATGATTGTAAAGATGCATCTTTATATTGATAGTCAAAGCCATTATCTTTATGGTATGAACCTTGTCATCAGTCTGCAGAATGAACTCATGATGTTTTAATGGGATCTAAAGCTTGAAAAAATCATTCATCAGTATCCCTATTATAAGCTTGATGCATATTATCAAAGAATTTCTCATCCAAATAAGTATTGTATGTATTATTATTTAAAAAGTTAGTAAGACTTAGATCAACAGTGACAGTCTTCACTTCTTTATCTCCCTTTGTTAAAGTAATTGTCATATTTAGAGTACCGTGAACATCGCCAGGATTTGATGTTGTAATTACAACATTAATATCTTTTAAGTTTTCTAAATCAGTATCACTTAACTGCAAGTATTTTTTGAGAACTTCTTTTCCATCAACGCCATCTACCGAAACCATTGAAGGTTTTTCATTAATCTTGCTTAAAGCGCTCACATCAATTTCTTCAAGAAATGTTTTTGCCCCGTTAAGTGCCTTTAAGTTGTCAGCATTAATTTCTGCTTGAGTTTTTTCATTTGTCTTGGGTGGAGTTTGGGTATCGTCATTGTCAATTGCTTTTGGCGAAGTAGTAGCGTTGCCACAAGCCACTACTGCAGCTATTGGCGAAGTAACTGCTCCTATCATTCCTATTGATAATAATATTTTTTTCATATAATCTCCTTTATTAGATGCGTCTTTATTCTTAAATATATTTTAACAAATATAAATAAAAGTTGAAGACTTGCTTCAACTTGTAAATTATTATTATAATTTTTTATACATCTGGATGATTTTGTTGAAATGGTACTCAACCGATTACAAATAACGTAACAACTTTAGTAATTGTTCCTTTTTTAAGTTCTAAATCGAAGGCAATGTATCCTGTTTTTCAACCATTATTATGCTTTCCGTTAAATCCCTCGTTTTCTCCAATAGGGACAGCATTACCTGTTGCCACACTATCAAATATTATTGAGTTAACTATTACATCATTATTATCAATCTCATGTGGAAGATTTTTTGTTCCGACATATTTTTCAAGAACATCCTTTAAAACTGCTTTCCCATTTTCATTTAAATCTCTTTTATTAATAAATGACTGTAAAGTCTCATTTTTGTATTGATAATTAAAGTTGAAATTCTTATGATATGAACCTTGTCATCAGTCTGCAGAATGGACTCATGATGTTTTAATGGGGTCGAGGGATCGATAAATTCACGCTCCAGTTCGTCTATTATATACTTGATGCATATCATCAAAAAACTTCTCATCTAAATAAGCATCATATGTATCATTATTTAAAAAATTAGTAAGACTTAGATTAACAGTTGCAGATTGAACTTCTTTATCACCCTTTGTTAAAGTGATTGTCATATCAAGAGTGCCGTGAACATCACTAGGATTTGATGTTGCCACTGCAACATTAATATCTTTAAAATTCTCTAAGTCAGCATCACTTAATTGCAAGTATTTTTTAAGAACTTCTTTTCCGTCAACACCACTTACCGAAACCATTGAAGGTTTTTCTTTAATCTTGCTTAAGTTATTAAGATTAATTGCTTCAAGATATGTTTTAGCAGTGTTAAGTGCCTTTAAGTTATCAGCATTAATTTCTGCTTGAGTTTTTTCGTTTGTCTTGGGCGGGGTTTTGGTGTCATCGTTGTTAATTGTTTCTGGTGAAGAAGTAACATTACCACAAGCCACTACTGCAGCTATTGGCGTAGTGACTGCTCCAATCATCCCTATTGATAATAATATTTTTTTCATAAAATCTCCTTTATTAGATGTATTTTTATTCTTAAATATATTTTAACAAATATAAATAAAAGTTGAAGGCGTGCTTCAAATTGTAAATTATTATTATAATTTTTTATACATCTGGATGATTTTGTTGATATGGAACTCACCCGTTTACAAATAACGCAACAGTTTTAGTTACTGTTCCTTTTGTAAGTTCTAAATCAAAGGAAACATAGCCTAATTTTCAGCCATTAAAATGTCTTCCTCAAAATCCATCTTCTTCTCCTTCGGGAACATAACTTCCTCCAAGTGATACACTAGTAAATTTTATTGAGTTAACTATTACATCATTATTATCAATTTCATGAGGGAGCTCCTTTGTTCCGACGTATTTTTCGAGAACATCCTTAAGAACTTTTTTCCCATTTGCATTTAAGTCTTGATTATTAATAAATGATTGTAAAGATGCATCTTTATCTTGATAATTAAAGCCATTATCTTGATGGTATGAACCTTGTCATCAGTCTGCAGAATGAACTCATGATGTTTTAATGGGATCTAAAGCTTGAAACATTCATGCATCAGTTTTTTTATTATAAACTTGATGCATGTCATTAAAAAACTTCTCATCTAAATAAGTATCATATGAATCATTATTTAAAAAATTAGTAAGGTTTAAATTAACAGTAACAGATTGAACAACTTGTTCACCCTTTGTTAAAGTAATAATCATATCAAGAGTGCCGTGAACATCACCAGGATTTGATGTTGTGACTGTAATATTTATATCTTTTAAGTTTCCTAAATCAGTATCACTTAACTGCAAGTATTTTTTAAGAACTTCCTTGCCATCAATATCACTTACCGAAACCAATGAAGGTTTTTCTTTAATTTTACTTAAGTTATCAAGATTAATTGCTTCAAGATATGTTTTTGCCTCGTTAAGCGCCTTTAAGTTATCAGCATTAATTTCTGCTTGAGTTTTTTCGTTTGTCTTGGGAGGTGTTTTGGTATCGTCATTGTCTGCCACCTTTGGCGAAGAAGTAGCATTGCCGCAAGCTACTACTGCAGCTATTGGCGTAGTGACTGCTCCAATCATCCCTATTGATAATAATATTTTTTTCATAAAATCTCCTTTATAGATTATAACTATTGTCTCTAATATATTTTAACAAATATCTTTTAAGAGAACTAAATTTATCAAAATATAATTTATTATTTTTAAAATCAAGTTCATAAATTTTGCTTATTTCATTTTCAAGTTCATCTTTTCCTTTATATGAAAGATGATCGTAATCACGGCGAGGATCAAGTCTTAACTTAATATTAAATTCCATAATCGATTCATTGTCATATAAATAATTCCCCACGTTAATTTGTTGACCATTATTGTCATAAGCAACTAATATTTGAGCAGGTAAATCCTTCGAAGGCTTATTAACAAGATTATTCCAATTATTTTCTGTAGTGGCAAGAGAATAGGAACTATTGCTTGTTTTATCAATTGATGAGTAAACTCCTTCGCTTATTTTAGCATTAAATCCGCTAATGGTCCGCAAAATATATTTTGATAAATATGGCTTATTTGTAGGATTACCCTGATAATTTTCACTTCAACCAATGAGTATATTTTTGGGGTTTGGAATTTTTTTCATTATCATACTAAAAATTGAATAATTGCTATTGTCTTTATATTTATAATATGCATCAAAGATTGTTGTTAAAAACATTTTAAATATTTTAGATATATCTATAGCTGTATCATTTTTTGATAAATTTTCCCGATATAGTCAATTAGAATCTTTTGGAGATGTTTGTTGCTTTTTATCATCTTCAAAATATTTTTTAAATATTCCAGCAATTTTTTTAGCCTCACTATATCTTGCTACCATTTGATCATTTTCATTTTCATAAAGTTGATTATAAAGATTTAAGTAGTATTGATAAAAAGATGTTTCTCCATTTGCATCCTTTTTATCAAAAGCTTTATTCACTCCTTGGTAAGTATGATTTTCATTCGATACTTCAATAGATGTTGCAGTAATAGAACCATCACTTGGATTAACTGATGCTTTTACATTAAATAATGGCAGATCATCTTTCATGATTTGTAAGTTTAATTCAGAATTTTTATCTTTTTTATCTTTTGATGATTCCAATATGCCATTAAGAAGCGGATTATTTTGAGAAGTTAATTCAATTGTGTTTTCTTCTGGATCACTTGGAAGCATGTAATTAACTTTTGTACTGTAGCCAAAATCATAATATCTGTTAAGTATTTGTGCCATATTTTCTTTTAATCAAAATGTCTGTTTATATTTTAATTTAAAAGTTGGCATACTTGTTAATTGATATTTAGCATTTGAAGAAATATTAATGACTGGCTTACTATTTTGCATACGCATACGAATTATATTATTTAATTTGCTCTTAAAATTAGCTTCTAATTGATCAATAATTATTTTTTTAAAAACTGGATTTTTAAAGTTTTTTACTATTTTTGTTTGCATTGATTCATTAAAGAGATCTAAAAAATCATCACCAGAAAATTGATTTTTAATACTTTGAACAATTTGATCATAATAATCATCTATAGGTTTCCGGGTTTGTTCGATATCATCTTTTAAATCTTTTTTATTATTTTCACTTCTGAGATAAACTTTAGTTCAACCATTAATGATATCAGTTATTTGATCTACATCCATATCATATTTAAATTTTTCAAAACCTATTCAATCAGATTTTGTTTCAGAATAATTTCTGATACGCATTTTCATAGTATTTCCTTTATGATCTCTATAATAATCGTAAGTAAATGTAGTGTTATTACCATAATGGCCTTCGATTTTAAATCACCCTGAATGCAATTTACTTTGAATAACATTTTGCGACTTAGAATTTATTGACATAGTATTGCCATCATAAAACACATTAAATTTACTTTTATCCAGCTTTTTTGATTTTTCGATTGCGGTTTTAAAAATATCTTTTCAATCTAAAACCATTGATAAATTTTGTGGAATTGATTGATTATTTGTTTTATCATTTATTACTTTTATTTTATATAAAGGTTTGGCATCGTTTAAATTATCTGCAACAATTGATTCTATATTATTTTTAATATTATTTTTGAATGCTGCAACATCTTCTTCATTAAAAGGATTCATGTAAACTGAGTAAGGATTTTTATCATCATAGTAATCGACTTTATAATAAGGAATCATTTGATGCATTTTATAATTTTCCATTGACCTTTTAGCTTGTGCTTCAGATAAAAATGTATTACCAAAACCATCAATATACATAGTTCTAATTCTTCCCTTGTTATAGTAAGTATTTTTAGCCTTTTCATAATTAGTATTAATACCACCACCTGCATTAAAGTAATAAAATGAAAAATCATCAGCATTAAAGTTTGGCAATAAACTTTTATTTAAAAGTCCGGTTTCAGCATTAGCATATGATTTATTAATATTACCAACTACTGACACTTCGTTTGTTTTGGCTTTTTTGTATTGCATTAAATAATGTAAAGCTTCATTTTCATTATTGAAGACTCTTCCATCAAAAACAAATTGCTTTGTGTTTCCTCCAGTTGATAAAAATGTTGCCATAGTTATAGGCGCTGATAAAGCGGTTACCGTTCCCAAGATTAGTCATCTTTTTTTGTTTATTAGTTTCATTTTTCCTCCATAAGTAATGCATTCTTTTTAGAAAAGGCTTGTTTAATAATGTAATCATAGATTTGATTAATTGATGAAAATAATTGTCCTTCAAATTTATATGTAACTGTTGTTCTTCCTCTAACTTTTTGATTAATCTTATAGTTAGAGTCTGAAAGCAATGCTCTTATTGCAGCATCTCTTTCAGAATAATACATTTGCTGTCCTTCTATTGTTTTAAAATTATATATTGTTTTAACTTGAGATGATCACTTCTCATTTAATTCTTCAAATGATCTATGAATATTCCCAGCAATAGAACCGCTCACTTCTTCTCAAATAACTTTTTTAACAGGAATATGTAAGTAATCAATATATTCCATAATAAGAGCCATTAAAAATTCTGGATTTTTTTCATATTCTTGATTAGCAATATCCTCTCTTGCTTTTTCTAACTGTTTATATTTTTCTTCTTCATCAGATCCTGGTGGAAATGTAGGAATATTTTGGGTGTCTTTATGAATATTGGGATTAATAATAATTATTCTAGTTACTTCATTGGGTTTTTGATTTTCAACCACTCCTCCATTATCAAAATACGGTTTTGGTAAGGAAAATTCATCTTCAACTTTAATATTTCCATCTTCCTCAATATCTGGAAGACGAATAATTAAAACTGGTTTTATGGTGTTTAAAAGGGCATCAATCGAATCATCTAATGCTTTACCGACATTCGTTGTTAAAGATGAGTTTGCTAATTTATATAATTTTTTAGCAATGGGAGTGTTAGCAACTGCTTCAGCTGATTTTTTAATTAACTCTGAAAGAGTTGTTTTGGCAAATGGATCTGATAGTCCTGCTAAATGAATGTCTCATTTAATATGTTTCATAAAAGGACTTGTTTTTTTTGACATTTTATACTTATTTGCTGACCTTAATTTGTTTAAAATGTTTTGAGCATAAGTCATTTTTAAACGATCAAGAGTGTCATAATATTTTCCATTATAGTAAAATCCTGATTTTTCTTTTGGATGACCAGAGACAATTATCTGGGTTTCAATCATTTTTAAATCATTGATACTAAACTTCTGATCTGCAGATAATCCTCATCATGAATAATCAACTAATCCACCATTTCAATAATAACTATCTCCACCAGTATTTTGATTATAGTAATAAGTTTGAGTTTCGCTTTTACTAAATGAATTAATCACAGAAAATAACATTGAAAGAGGTGGCAGAACATTTGCAGCAATTTTCATTACAACATCATTAATATCTTTAATGATTGAAGCAGAATTAGGAAAAATCATTGACACAATATTTAAGGGGCTCATAAATGAAGCAATAGAGTCTCCAATATTTGCAGATTGATGAGGAGAAATGTCTTTAAAGGAAGTAATTGCATCACTAACTTTATCAGATAATTTTTTCTTATTTTTTTTACTAATGGTAGTTACATTTACTGTTCAATTACTTGTTCTATGTAATGATGAGCGACTAGTTTGAAAGGCAAAATTATTACTACTTTTAAATGATATTCTTTCTTTACTAAATACCACTGAAGAGCTGAGTGATGATTCGACCATGGTAGTTTCAGCAACAGCACCAGCTGTTGCAAAGGCAATGGCGGTTTTAGCAATGACTGTTCCTGCTACCACAGCCAAGTCTTTGATTCTTTCTTTTAGAGGTTTTACTGCTGATTCAACCATTTTATGAAGATGTCTAATTTTATCAGCAGTTGTTACAAATGTTCCAGTACTTATGTCTGATATATTAATATCAATGAAACTAATTGTATTTAAGTAAAAATCGGATGGAGTTTCAACAGAATCATATTTCTTAGCTGGGATTTGTTTTGTTTGCTCTTTTCCATTAATTACTTGTTTTACATCGTGGCTATGATACATTGAATAAATACGATCAATTTCAATTTTCATTCTATCCATGTATTTTTTTATATAAGGATTTTGTACATGTTGAATGTACGATTGGAAATTTTTAATAATTTGTTGTTTACTAAAATTAATATTGCTTGTTTCCACTAAACCTTCAATGTTAATAATATTATTTCAAATACCGTCTTGTTCGTTCTGATTAGCATCATTAATAGACTCACTAAAAGTGAAATCGCGAAGATCATTTTTATTAGTAGAAAAAACCAATTTATCAAAGTTGTAATTATTATACTTAATATTATTTATTGATTTTTTTGCTCATAAAGAATATTTTCTTTGATTATGAATTAATCCCTTCATTGATAAAGAATGTAATCCCATTGCCGCTTGTATTAAATGAAAAATATTACGATTTTTTTTGTAAGACGTTGTTTGATCACCCTTCAATCCAAGGAGTTTTCCATAATATGAATAGGGATCTTTTTGAATATCGATTGCCCCTCCTTTAACTGTCGGATCATAAAAGTTAAATGCATTTTCAAAGTAATTAATCTTAAAATTGTTAATATTGCTATCATTTTGCAGTTGACTATCTAGACCAAAAAATGGATTTAGAAAAATTTGAAGCATTGAATCTAAAAACTTTGATATTGAATTAAAATAATTTGCAACTGTAATAATAGCTTTAACATTTTCGCCATGAACTAACATATTATCGATAATTCGCTTGTACATTGCTATAATTGCATCAAGATGGTTATAACGTCTTCCTTTAGAAATATTTTTTATAAGTTTGCCAATATCTTTTAAATATTCTTTCCCATTATATGAATCTTTAAAATCTGTGTTATATCCATTAAGGTACTCAAATAATGTTGGACCATTTTGTGAAAGGGTTGCGGCACCAAATAATGCAAATGGAGTTTTATATCCTTTGGAACTTAATATATAATTAATTGCTCCTTTTAATATAGTGACATCTACTAAATCTTCTTTTTTTTCTATTGATTTTTCATTTGATTCATTTCAATTGCTTATATTATATATTTCTTCTAATCCCATACCATTTTCTGTAAAGTAATTTCCAAAAATGTCTCCATTTGGAGTAGAATTATCCATATCTACAATTTCTAATTTCTTATCTCCATTGGGACTAATTTGAATATATTCCAAATCAGATTCATCAATAAATGCTGCTATCTGAGGTAAGTTCCCATCATTAATTTTAATACTATGCTCAAGATTTCCATCCGTATATGTGTAATATGGCGTTGAACTATTGGCGATGGCATTTTTGAATTTTTTATCTGCTAATAATTGTTGATAAACCTGATCTGGAGTCGAAGCATTGGGAAGGTTAAAATTATAACTTGTTCCACTACCATTAATTAGTAATTGATAGTAATTACCCTGGTCAAGTTTTTTTTCAAAACCTGAAGAAGATTGATTAAGTAAAATATATGTTTTAATATCATTTTTAGTTTTGAAGTATTTTCCATCAAAAAGATATGCCGAGTGAATTTGAACATATGTTGCTGCCGCTTTTTTTCTAGCTTCATCAATTTCATCTGGAGATGCATTTGCCCTTACTAAAATATAACTATGGGCACCTTCTTTAAAATTAATACCATCGCCAAGATTGCTTCTCTTCTGAAAAGCATAATATTTATTACCATTATCATGATCATTAGTTTTCTGGTAATCAATGGTTCCATCATCATTATAAAAAATTTCTTTTTCAATAAATTGATTACTTGAAAAAGTATTTGTCACCGGATCGGGTTGAGCGTTAGGTTTCACATATACTTCCATTGAATGTAGGTTGGCCATAATATACTTATGAGCTTCGTTATAATTAAAAAATTCTTTTAAATCATTTCCTAAATTGACAGAAAAGACTGAATCTCCTTTTTCTTGAGTAATTTGTTCAGAATTATTGTTTATGTAATCCATAAGATCATTATGTGAAGAAAATACCTTTCCTTTATATGAAAGCGGATTAAAACCTTTTTTACTACTAGAAGAAGTTTTAAGTCCATAAACTAGTCCCAATGTTGTTGATCCTGCTATGATTGCTCCGCAAGATATTAGTCCTCCAATTTTAAATTTTAAATTCATATTAAATTAAATCCCCCTTTGTTACTTTTCAATTTGTAGCATATTGCATTGCTAATCCGATAGCAATTAAACCAATTAAATATATCCATGTGAACTTCATTGTTGAAGGCTCTTGAATATTTAGTGCTTTATCAACAATTAAATTATTATTAACATTATTTCTAAACTGCACTTCGTATGCACTACCATTTATTTTGGGACCAGCATTACGAATTAGTGCCTCCAAGTTATTTATAGTAGCATGATTTTCAATGTAATCATCAAATGTTTCTTTATTAATGACTGATGCTCCATTAGTTCCTGCTGGAAAGATTGTTTTAAAATCATTGATGTCCTCGTAAATCCCGCCTTGATTAAGCATCTGAATAGAACTGATCGTGCCACTTGTCATGATGACATTAAATAATTTATCTTTTACAAAGGCAATGTCGTAATTATCAGCTCTTTCAAGTGGGTCATATGTTTTTAAGTGCGGCCTATATTGTGAAAAGTCATTAAAGTTTCCTAATGATTTATATGCGTAGACATTAATTTTTACTTGATGACTTGTTCATATGTAATTTAAAAAATCACTAAATTCTTGACTATATTTCTCAGTAAGATAACGTGATAAAAAGCTAAGTTTTGTTTTAAAAATGTCATAATCATTAAATATGGTGTAAAGAACACTGGTAGAAGAATCTAATCCCATCATATGTAATAACATGATTGTTTCGCCATCTGAAAGACTATTGTTTCAGTCACTTCTATTTTTTAATTCATTTTGCATAGTTGTTCAGTAATCTCCATTTTTAACTTGGGCTGCTATAGAATTATTAGTTAATAACTTTTGATCAATTTCTTTATATAATGATTCTTGATTTGGATAATCAAAAATAGTTTTTTCATTAAGCCCTGCCACAATATATTCATTACCAGACTTATTTCCTCACTGCAGATCATCTGTGTTTGTTTTAATGTCATTAAAAGAATATTGAGTATTGGCGTTAATTAGATTGTTGATATGATCATCTTTTCTAAATACATTAGAACCAATTAATCCGTTGAATCCAAATATAACATTAAAAGGGGAAGTTTGAATTCAATTATTTGGTTTTCATCCTTGAAGATTATTATTTATTTTTGCAAGCGGGTTATGATATAAGGCATAAATTGGCTTTTTCTCAAATGTTTTGGAATTATCATCCATTTGATAAATTTTAATAATATTATTTTTATTTTCCACTATATTAAAATTACTTTTTATTTGATAGCTTTGCTGAGCAATGATGGGAATAGTTGCTCCTAAAATTAATCCAATGCTAATACTCGAAATTGTAAAAATAGCTGAAAAGAATTTAAAAAATATGGCGATAAATGAAAAAGAGAATGTTCAAATAAACATAAGAGTAGTAATAGAAACAACTTGTCCTATAAATCCAAATATAATTATATTTGATGGTAGTTTTAAAGATATTTGAATTATCATTCCAATAAATATCCCCAAAATAATGTGAGATGAAAATGCCATAACTGTTAATTGTTTATATCAAACAATCTTTTTATTGTCAAATGATTTTGTATATAAATATAAATCAACATTGTTTCGTTTTGTAATAACAAATAAATTAATAACACATAATGTTATAAAGATGATTAAGACAAGATTAGGAGCTCCTCAGTATATTATTGCATTTGTTTTATATGCGTAGTAATAATCTTGCTCCTTATTAAAGGCAGGAATAATTTGTAATACGGAAATCAATGCAATATTTATAATCATCATGATTCAAATCATTTTGTTTTTAATTAATAAATCAGAAAAGTATTTTAATAAAATGAAATTACTTCTTTTAGATTTTGTTTTAATTTGTGTTTTCATCATACTCACCCTTCATTTCATCTAAAACATTTTTTCTAAATAATTTATTTAAAGTGTTTTTTGCCTGTTTAATACCATCATAAACAACCTCTCCTTTTTTAATAATCGTTACTCAGGACACTTTATGTTCAATCTCATCAAGATTATGTGAAGAAATTAAAATGGTGCTACCTTGTTTATGCAATTTAGCAATTTCGTCAAAAAAAACAATTCTAGCAATTGGATCTAAATTAGCTGTTGGTTCATCAAGAATGATAATTTTTTTATTTTCAATTAAAACCTTAATTAATAATAATTTTTGCTTTTGTCCACTAGAAAATTTGTTTGGATTTTTATTTTGTAATTTTTGAAAGTTAAATGCCTTAGCTAATTCAACAATTTTACCTTTAACAGTATTTTTATCCTGATTAGTTAAAAGACCTGATCACATTAGATATTTTCTGGCAGTTAAGTTTGCCGGAAAAGATGGTGCTTCACTAATATAGCTAATCTCTTCAAGAGAAGCTTTGTGTCTCGAGTTGTGGCCCAAAATTTCAACTGATCCTCCATATTTTTGATAAAGCCGTAACAACGTTCTTATAATTGTTGTTTTCCCAGCTCCATTTGCACCAATAAGGGCATGAAAATTACCTTTCTTTACTGAAAAACTAATGTTTCGAATTCCATTTTCATCATTAAATAATTTTGTGACATGATCAAATTTGATTGCCGTGTTTTTGATATCTGATTTCATATACTTTAATTATAAAATATATTTACTCTTAAACTAATTTATCTATAAATATTTCATAATTATAAAAACATATTTTATTCAAGTGAACTAGCATCTAAATTATGATAAACATCTTGAATATCATCATCATCTTCTAGTTGATCAATGATATTTAGAATTTTTTGAGCTTTTTCAAGCGGAATAACCATCTCTTGATTAGGAATGTATTTGACTTCTGCTGTTTGAAATTCGGTAATTCCTTGTTTTTCAATACCATCCTTGACATTTGAAAATGATTGTGGATCGGTATAAACAAAAAATGATTCTCCATCTTTTTCAAAATCTTCAGCTCCAACATTAAGGGCCATCATCATTGTTTCTTCCTCGTTTAAATCATTGACATTAAACTGCAAGATTCCTTTTCGGTCAAAAACATATGAAACTGATGAAGCTCCTGCTACAGAACCGCCGGCTTTAGTCACAATATGTTGAATTGATGAAGATGTTCGATTAGTATTATCAGTTAAGGCGATAATTAAAAAACTAATTCCGTTTATATTTGCGCCATAGACTAGTTCTTTAAAGTCAGCACCCTTTGTATTGCCTGTAGCTTTATCTATTGCCGCTTCTATATTTTTTTTAGGCATCGATTGTGCTCTTGCCTTTGATACTGCTAGTCTTAATGATGCATTTGAATTAACATCAGGGGTTCCTGATAATGCTGCTACTGTAATCTCCTTAGAAAGTTTTGCGAAAATTTTCGCTCGCTTTGCATCTTGAGCTCCTTTACGATGTTTAATGTTTGCCCATTTTGAATGTCCTGCCATAGTTTCTCCTTAAATGATTTAAAAGTTATAATAATTATATTATGAAGTTATGAAAATTGTGAAAAGATATTAAACCAAA
>JASKDV010194708.1:0-11304 GCA_032466395.1 Aegires albopunctatus
TGTAGATCTACATGTACATAATAATGATATTATACTATAATGTATTTCTTGAACATTCTCCCATTTGACATGACCTTATGGATCACAGTTCATTCGCGCGCTGACTGACCGCTTCCGAGGAAGGTCAAGGTCGAATGCTGGAGGTTTTTGTTGTGTTATGAAACATCGCTGCTCACTGCTCACATTCATTTCATAGCGACGACTGACAAGCGTGGTCGAAAAATAGGTTACAAACGCGCCTTCTCCTATCACCACTATAAGAGAAGATATTTCTTCATTTTCTCATCGTAAATATGCCAGAGGGACCCGAACTTCACCTCTCATCATTGTTTATAAACAAAATATGCCGTGACGTCATATTCAATGGAAAGGTCGAACGTAATCCCATTCATAAGTGTGCAGAGATTGATTGGGACGAGCCAGCCTATATCATAACTTCTGAGTCTCGAGGAAAAGAATTGATACTTCACTTACAAGCAGTCGATGATGCTGATAATAGATATAAAGATAAAGATTTGAAGAAGATAAATAAGCGTTCAGTGCGCGATGTTGTCAAGAAAGAAAAATGTTTGAGCTTAACTTCAATTTTGTTTACATTCGGCATGAGTGGAAAGTTCGAATGGACACGGGTCAATGAAAGGATGAAACATTCGCATCTGTCTTTCTTTACTAAACCAAAGGATGAGGATGAAAAAAATGTCATGGCGCTAAGTTTTGTGGACTACAGACGATTTGGTAAATGGTATCAGAATACCGGCTGGTCAAAAGATCGAGGACCATGTGTTATTCAAGATTTTGACGGATTTGTGTGAGTCGTTAAGATCTTACGTCGAGTGTCTAATTATGTAGAATCTAGATCTAGATTATATGCCCGTCTGTAGATCTAGATATCTAGACCTTGACCTACTCTATGGATCTAGAATCTAGGTCTACATCTAGATCTAGATCTAGATCTAGATTAGATTTAGATCTAGATTATATCTAATATCTAAATCAAAATATGAATTATCTAGATCTAGATCTAGATCTAGATCTAGAATCTACATGTAGACCCTAGATCTAAATTTTAAAAATATAGATATCTAGATCTAGATCTAGATCTAGATCTAGATCTAATCTAGATCTAGTATAATGCCTCTTATGCTTTTACTTTGAGCAATCTCTTGATGCTTTAATCAAACCATGGGGCATTGTGAATTGAAGGTAGATCTAGATCTAGATTGCTATAATATCTATATCTAGAAATCTAGATCTATTATGCTTCATAGAGAGTTAAGTAAAACAAAAATTATGAAAAGGTTGGCAAAGAAACCAGTGAAAAGTTACTTATTATAGATCTAGATCTAGAATCTAGATCTAGATCTATGGCCCAAGCAAAGAATCTGATTCTGTATTAGGCCTAGATCTATATGTAAGAAGTTTTCTGACATGAATCATTCATCAAACTAACAATGTTTTTGCTTTTATATCATATCATTGTGGCATGCTAATGTCCAAACAACACATTTTCTGTTACATGTGTATCTCCTTGGCCGGGCACAATTCAGTTGCAGGCAAAAACAAAATTTGATTAATCAGTTGTTTAATATTACCACAATTGTAGTTAATTTTAAATTTATAAATACAACAACATACCATTTAATCATCAAGCTATTCAAGGCTTGCATTTTTCTCCTCTTAAATGTAGCAATCATAATGTGAAGACATCGTAAGATTCAGTTTGTTCTGAGTTCTAATAATTTTCAAGATTTATTGTGCCTTTTTCAATTATGCATTAACAGAGAAAACTTAGCACAAAATTTGGATCATGTTGCGTTCAACAAACCTGTATGTGAAGTGATGTTGAATCAGCGATTTTTCAGTGGGATTGGAAACTATTTAAGAGCTGAGATATTGTTTCGGTGAGGATGATTTCTGTTTTATCAATCACATCCATCATTATTTTTTTTTATTTTTTTTTTTTTTTGGAGTTTTGACTTCCAATTATATTATGTCAATTTTCAACTTTCTCTCATAATGCTTGATATTTTAATAAAATTTGTAAAGAATATTTTAAGAATGATACTTAATGGAACCCCAGAAAATAATTTATCTCTGAGAGATAATTTTATTTTTTGTTTTTAATAGTTGTTATTATTGTTATTGTTATTATTTACTATTTTTACTAGATGACTCTTAGCAGCATTGCTTGCAATAATCAAACAAATGGACACACCAACCAAGGTCAAATTTCATACTTCTTATTTGGTTCTTTTGTCATGAAAAGTTGTTAAGGCAAATGATAGTCTTGAAAAGGTGATCCTCTTTGCAGCTTTGACTTTATTGATATTATTATTATTAAGTGTCATTTATTATAGTGTTGATTTCATTCTATGACCAAAAATATTTGAATCTTGATTTCATTTTTTTCGTGTAATTAGATGTAGAGTTCCACCCTTTGAACATGCCAGATCAGTTTTAAAGTCAAGAGAGGAAAATATGAATGACACCGAGGTAAGAGAGACTATCTTCGTTAAAATCTGATTAAATTCTTGAGAAAAAAAAATATAATGAAGTAGTAAAATGTGTCATATTTCATTTAACATGCATAGCAGGCTGATTGGCAAATTTACAAGGTATCATTTTTATTCATTGTGTGGAAATCTCATTGGCTTTGTCTGATTGTGAATTTATTTAGTTAAGTCATCATCATCATCATCATCAGGTCAGTGCTGTCTGTTGCAGACATAGACGATCATGTCTTTCTAATCTCCTCTGTTGTCCGCCATTCTGATAAAGTCACTCTTAGGGCTCTTATCAAGGCTGAAGAGATGCTTGTCAGGTATTATATTATAGCCCTTTGCAAGTCATTTCTGACTTAGCTCTTAAAAGGTTCATTTGGTGAGCTGGACCACAATACTTTCCTTTTTCTTTGCTTTCAAACCATGATTCTCCCACATTGATTAACCCAAAGGACTTTTCATGGTACTAACAGAAACATTAGCTTTGTGACAAAAGCAGGCTTACATTCATATTTCTATGACCAACACTAAGTAAGAAAGCATCTTAAAAGTTTATCAAAATTTTGAATTCTTCAACATCTATGTTGGAGCTTTTCACTTTTTCATTTCACTATTAGACTAGATCTAGATGAATTTTATTTCATTAGAATCTATCTCTTGATTGGTTAAAGTAAATTTAAATCTGTTGTATTAAATTAGAGAAGTATTAGTTCAGGAAGCTATACTGCAATGTTGATTTATTTATTTTTTCTTCTCTACATTTATTATAGAGAGAGGGTGCATTGTCAAAGAAGAATAAATCTAAAACAAAGAGAAGAAAAGACAGGAAGATTTCACAAGACCTTAAAGAGCCTGAAAAAAAGGAAATCACAGATTCTTTCATTCCTAATGGCGTTGAAATTAAATGTGAACCTACGGTCAGTGGAGACATTAACGGCGCCTTTAAACAGGAAGTCAAAGACATTAAAAGTGAGAATGAATCCAAGGCAGTTACTTGGAACAAGTTTTCTCCCAAAGGGCAAGAAATTTTACAACTTTGTCAGACAGTGCCACTAGAGGTTGTCAATATAGGTAAGTCAGATTATTTCTAAAATTGTTATTAACGGAACAGATTACTCACAGCAATGTTAAATAATGTTCTTATCATCAACATGCTAATTGAAGTAAAGGTTTTGCTGACACCACCCCTTGCTTGGTGGTTTCTCTTTTTGACCCCGGTACCGGACTTTGTTTCATGTTTGTTGCTGAAATGGTAATGATAAATGATAATTTGTTTAAGGATTGGGATAATTTGTAGATTGTTTTTGTTTGTTTTGGGGTTGTTTTTTCTTGGGGTTTTATCTTCATTTTTTGTTTTTACATGATGTCACGATCTTCATATGGATGTGCCCTTTCTATCTTCCTAATGATGTCACGATCTTCATATGGATTTGCCCTTTCTATCTTCCTAATGATGTCACGATCTTCATATGGACGTGCCCTTTCTATCTTCCTATCTTCCTAATGATGTCACGATCTTCATATGGATTTGCCCTTTCTATCTTCATAATGATGTCACAATCTTCATATGGCCTTGCCCTTTCTATCATCCTAATGATGTCATGATCTTCATATGGACGTGCCCTTTTTATCTTCCTGATGATGTCATGATCTTCATATGGACGTACCCTTTTTATCTTCCTAATGATGTCACAATCTTCATATGGACGTGCCCTTTCTATCTTCCTAATGATGTCACGATCTTCATATGGACGTGCCCTCTCTATCTTCCTAATGATGTCACCATCGTCATATGGACGTGCCCTTTCTATCTTCCTAATGATGTCACAATCTTCATATGGACGTGCCTTTTCTATCTTCGTAATGATGTCACAATCTTCATATGGATTTGCCCTTTCTATCTTCCTAATGATGTCACAATCTTCATATGGACGTGCCCTTTTTATCTTCCTGATGATGTCACAATCTTCATATGGATTTGCCCTTTCTATCTTCCTGATGATGTCACAATCTTCATATGGATGTGCCCTTTCTATCTTCCTGATGATGTCAAGATCTTCATATGGACGTGCTCTTTTTATCTTCCTGATGATGTCAAGATCTTCATATGGACGTGCCCTTTTTATCTTCCTGATGATGTCACAATCTTCATATGGACATGCCCTTTCTATCTTCCTGATGACGTCACGATCTTCATATGGACGTGCCCTTTCTATCTTCCTGATGATGTCACAATCTTCATATGGACGTGCCCTTTCTATCTTCCTGATGATGTCACAATCTTCATATGGACGTACCCTTTCTATCTTCCTGATGATGTCACCATCTTCATACGGATGTGCCCTTTCTATCTTCCTGATGATGTCACGATTTTCATATGGACGTGCCCTTTCTATCTTCCTGCTCAGTAGAAAGAGACCAAAGTTAGGCGACCAAAAAAGGGAAACATTTGTTTACTCTGCACCTCTCAAATCCCCTCAATATCTAGCCAAGGGTAATAACAACAGCTTTTCAACAAAGGCTACAACAATTTAAAGTGGTGCCAGCTTAAGCATGAAACTTGCTCAATACTATTTAGTTCGAGCTTGTAATTTAGTTGTATCGTAATTATAATTATAATATGCATAATGAATTGTGAGAGAGAAAGAGAGAGAGAGAGATAGAGAGAGAGAGCAGAGCAATGGGTTCGTTGCCATCTCAATGGGAGTGACTGTTAGTATTAGTAGTCAGGCACCTGCTTTTCACTCGAGCCGGCCTGTTTTGGCCGCTATTAAACCAAGCCTTCCTGGCCTTTATGTGAAGACGGCTCTGTTTTAACCAGTTGCATCATGCAGCAGAGTGTAGGCCTTACTATTTATAGAATTTGCACTTTTTTCTGATTAAATGTCTAATATTTATGTCAAACTGTTTTGATATATGTAGATCTACAGCTTTTTATCGCGAAGAGAAATGAGTTCTTTTTTAAAAATTTGCTGGTTACTTGAAACAACAACATAAACGACTAAGGCACTTTAACCTTATGAGTATGGCAATATTGCAGCTTCGTCATTGTTATTTCACATATAAGTAATGGTGTTGAAGTCACCGAAGCATAACTTGTAAACGAAGATCAAATACATGTATTGTAAGTGCAATTTGGTCTAGTGGTAGACGTTTGGGCTGGTGATCGAGAGGCCCCAGGTTCGAGTCCTGAATAGATGCGATGTAAGATGTTGAGTTCTTGGGAAAGACTCTTTACATACAATGTTCATTTCCTCACCGTACCCAGGTGTAAAATGATTATCTGGCTATAGGTAGAGGAAGATTTGTCAGTATGCTAGAGTGAAGCGCCTTTCATTGGGTTGCACCTCTGTGTGCCACCCAGGAGACGGATTTTGGATTACAATGGCCTGCCAGGAAAATTATGTGTTGAATTGGCCAAATCATATTTATTATTACTATTAGTATCATTTTATGCCTGTGTCCTGCAGCTCTAAAAGAAGTCTTGAGTATACATTTTTACTTCCATTTACATTTAGCGTAAGTGATCTATAGAGTTTCCTCTTTTCACAGGGTCTACAAAGTTCAGTCTGTCCGAACTTTATGAAGATCCAAATGATGGATCACCTTCGTTCAATGACTGGCTGCAATGCTATTATCAGGATGGAATGAAAAATTTGGCAGATCACAACAAACGGACAATCTGGTTCACCGGACCTGCTGGCCCATTGGTACCAAAAGGTAAATTTATATTGAAACAACTCATGATTACATGTATTTTTATCAGAATGTATTAAAATACATTTTGAGTACATTTAACAATTCATAAGTGCAAGTTGTATAACTTCAGTGGCTGATCCATGCTAAACTAAATGAACAAAGCAATGTTATTGATATTGAACAACTTTTGTAACAATTCAAAATTTTAATAAAGGGGAGGGGGGAATGCACCCACAAAAGAATCAGGTTTTATTTTGATTTTCACTTTATTTCAAACCAAACATGTTTCTCAATGCTGTAAAGCCAACTAAATAATTTGATGGTAAGTCAATGGGGAAAAAGAAAAACATCTTCATTGCAGATACCGGTGCTCAGTTTCACTTCCTCATCCTGTCGGATACATCATGATCTGTAATAGTGAGTGATAGGCCCTTTTTCTTCTTTTCTTTCAACTTATCCTGTTAGGAGGTGTCACAGCGGATCAACCTTCTCCAATTTGTCCGGTCCAACGCATCTCTCGCTCGTAATCCAGTTGACACTGACACCATATTTTCCTTTATTCTGTCCATATACCTTCTCTTTGGTCTTCCTCTTCTCCTCCTACCTGGTATTTCCATCCTTTACATTCTTTTGCAAATGCCCTCTTCCTCTGGACATGCCTAAACCATCTTAATCTCGATTCTTTCAACTTTTCTCCAAAGCTGCCCACTTGGATCCTTGAGCCCTGAACGCTGTCATTCCCAGCCTCTGCTTAGCTTATCACAAAAGCAGCAAACATTTTTATAAGTTATTATCTACATTGTTCATGGATCAGAACAGAAGCAGTGGACAATAGCACTAACGTATATTATAAATGCAAATATCAACAAATGTATTAAAAAAGCATAAATAATCTATTATTTAATTTTTGTAAAAATTCTCATCAAATTTATTCACAGAGCAAAAATCAAGAAGAACGAAGGCGAATAAGAAAGAATATTACTTGGAAGACAGTTCCAAATCAGTGGTAAGTCATGCTCAAAGAAAATTTCATTTGTGATCAACCCAACTCACTTCTACTTCATATAAACATTTTTATATATAAAAAATTAAAACTCCATTTAATTAATTCCAGAAGGGATATCATTTGGTAAATTTCCTGTCACTGAGCGTCAGCCGTAAGAACAGTGACGCAAACGTAGGCAATTAGTAAAAATAACGTGCCCAAGAGCTACACACAGTGTTTCTAATGACAGACCCTCCAGGAAAATGCCAACAGCAAAATTATACATCTGTACATCCTTTTTTAAAAAAGAGTATGAAAAAATTAAGTGGAGAACAAACAGAGAAGAGAACCAGCGCGAATGAAACGGTTTTCACAACAACATCAAAGAAGTAATTTTGGGTGAGACGATTCGGCATTTCAAAGTACAGGTATCTGATTACTCCAATAAAAATAGTAATAGTAGGGAAAATGGATCAATGACGCTCCGCAACTTGGCCGTGGAATTGTGATTTTTTGCAGAATTTTGTAGCATTATTATGCTTTCAGACGTAGAATTGCGGAATAAAATTAAACTGAACCGAGCTGACATTGTTAGAGTGATCTCGCTCTCATCAAAAGCTGGAAATTAGAGCAGTCTATATTTTTGTAAACAAAATTGATCTAGACTCCATCATCTAGATGGGATTTCAAGATCGCCTTTGTTTTTCAGCAAAAGTGGATATATTACATTGTTGAGAGGAAAAAATGCTGAAAGAAGTTTTGACATAGTCGCAATGCAATTATTGCACAATTTGGTCATTTTGGGCGCAGAATTTTGAAATTTTCCTTGCAGAAAACTATGATGGCGGATTAGAGTAATAGAATGTGTTTTCGATACAGTATAAGTACATTTATCGATTCTTTTACGCATTCCGGCTGTCCACAAATAGTATGCCACTGCCAGGTGATGAAGAAAAAAAAAAATCGCCAAAAATCCTATATATTTTATTATTTAAGTTTTGACGAAATATGCGGTGAAGACATGCGGAAGGAAATATTATGCCACCATATATATGCGGATGCCTGGAGGAACAGATTGAGATTCGAACCCGCCACCTTTCGCATGCGAGTCCAAGCTTAACCGTATCACTGACACGATACTGTTTACGATAAAGACAAATATAATTCAAGATAAAGAAATGAAAGAACATGATCTATTTTTAAATAAATCATTTGACCCAAAAAGTCTTCACAAATTTCTTCCATATCTTTCAGGATTCAAAGAAATCACCGGACAAACCACAAAAACAAAGCATCGCTGGAAGAAAGTTAACGCGTAAAATGATAGAAAAAGTAGTTACTGAAGAGATGGAGAAGAGAAGTCGGACTAGAAAGAAAGTAGGAAAAAACACTGAAACAGAAATATCTGAGATAAATGGGAATGTAAACGCTTCATCAAAAAGAAAGAGAAAAGGCGCCGTTCAACCAGCTAAATCAAGATCCATGATTAAAAAGAGGAAAAAAAAACTATGATGCACTAAATATCGCCCTTCACATTTTCACTAATGTTTCAATGATCTTGGGTATTAATTAGTATTAGGAAGATAAAGGGTATTGTAAAAACAATGTGTAAATTGCAGCCAAATTATTTCATACTTGCTCAAGGTCAAGAGTTGTTTTTTGGGGGGGAGGGGGTTATAATTTTTAATGTGGAAAAATTCATATTTCATATTCTTACATTAACACAATCATTTCATTTTTATGTCAAGCCTTAATAAAATTTGTTTTCGGTTTTATTTGCAGGAATATTTGATATTTTTTCATTTCTTAGTTATAGTATGTTTGAATGAAATATAAGAACAAGTACAGTATAATCCACTTATTTCGACAGCCGATTTATCGACATTTTGATATATCGACATATTTTTCAATTACGGTGTTTTTCCTTCAATATCTTTACGTCGTATATTGACATTTTTTTCTGCCTACTTGTCTATATCGACATGATTTCCATGCAAACAACAGGAACATGTGGTGGAAATGTCTCACTAACCGCCAACAAATTGGTTCTTAATTATTTCATACACCCATCATATTCATATTGACTCATCAGGCAGTAGTAGGCCTACTACTACTAACTATAGGAATAGTTTAACAAAAATTATACTTTACCCGTTCTCCAAAACTTCCATATCACTATCAGTATCACGGTGAAAAAGAATCAAGGGAAATAACCATGTTAAAATCGATGTTGTGTGTTTACCGCTGATCTCCCTTTGTTTTTCCTGAAGGATGTCGATATAAGCGGATTATACTGTATGTGTATATGAAATAATTCCACTAGAAGAAGGACAATACAAAGGATAAATTTGACATTTCGGTTTAAAAACTAAGACAAAACTAACAAGACTACAGAGAAGGCATAGATCTAATAAGCATGAGTTAAATATCTAGAGATCTAAAGAAATCTACGACACGATAAACAAAAGCTAAAACCAAAGATTACCCCACTACAAAAGAATAAATACTTCCAGATCAAATTCTTTAGGCCTATCAATATCGTGGTAATGGAAATAAACTGTGTTAAACACTGGACCACTCACACCCCAATGAAGAAATTCATGTACAAAATACTTCCCCCTAAGGGCTCCACATCCAATCCCAACCAGATATTGAACCTGTGGACAGAGTGGCTAAATATTGAAATGGCTAAATAATTTTGTTTTTCCTGCTAAAAACTCGGAAAAGATTTTTATACAAAAAATGGTTTTGATCTAGCACTAACAGTAAAAGCTTTAGTCTCAACAGAATTCATTATTTCCACCATGATAACATTAAATTAAATCAATTCCTGTTGGTATACAGTCGGTCTGGTCTCTCTAATCCGGACTTCTGTAATAATCTGAACAATTTTATTGGATCGAACAGATTTTGTTTTTATTACTTCTTGGTACATGTAGCGGTATACCTTAATCTGGAAAATTCTGTAATCCGGACAAATTGCCGGGAACGGAGTTGTTCGGATTAGAGTTAGAGAGACCAGACTGTATTTTCATTTATCCATAAGTTTTGGCATAGTTGCATAACGAGGGATATCATTTAACTCTACATTTTAACAATGAAGGTGAACAATAATGACGTTGTACATGAAATCAAGAACTAATTAACAAATCGTTCAGTAAATAATATAAAGAAAGCATCATTCTCAAATTTAAGATTCATTGATTTGCATGACGTAACATTCTTGAAAATAGAACAGAAAATTAAAAAGAATGAGAGCCATTTCAGTTAATAAGATGAGTTATAAAAAATGTATTCCCTATACTAAAAATATAATTAAATAATTCTATTCACCAATAATCATGCCCAATAAAAGCTTTCAGCTAAAAACAAAAAATAATAAACGGTCAGAAATCAAGGAATATCAACCACTAAGCTTCAATTTGAATTTGAAAAGTAATGACGCCAACCTTCACCCAAAAGTAATGATACAACAAACACTTAACAGATAATGAAGTGAATTTAACCCTACTTTGGGCCCACCCTGTATATGTGTATATGCACTATTTTTAGCCCTAAATCTAGCAGATGAAATAATCATAGGCCTTTCTTCTTCAATCAGATTGATTTGGATCTTGATACATTGTGGTCTCTCTAATCCGGACTTCTGTAATCCAAATCCCTCTGTAATCCGAACGATTTTCAGGGAACAGATTTTGTTTTTATTATTTCTTGTATTCCATAATCCAGAAAATTCTGTAATCCAAACAAATTACCGGGAACAGAGGTGTTCGGATTAGAGAGACCAGACTGTAGATTTAAAGCAGTAGAAGAAACGGATAAATTCAATACAACAATTTTTTATGAGCGTCAGCTTCTGATAAAATAAACGACTAGAAAGTAACAGCTGGACCACAACTAGAAAGTAACAGCTGGACCACAACTAGAAAGTAACAGCTGGACCACAACTAGAAAGTAACAGCTGGATCACAACTAGAAAGTAACAGCTGGATCACAACTAGAAAGTAACAGCTGGATCACAACTAGAAAGTAACAGCTGTATCACAACTAGAAAGTAACAGCTGGATCACAACTAGAAAGTAACAGCTGGATCACAACTAGAAAGTAACAGCTGGATCA
>JASKDV010194719.1:0-11303 GCA_032466395.1 Aegires albopunctatus
GTACCAAATATGTCATGTTTCTTGCAATTGTAAAAATCTTTAAAATTGGTATGAAAAAGGAAACCTCTAGACCACTATTCTGTTTTCCGCCTTATTTTTACCAAACGCTGAATACTATTGATGGGTGGCAATTCGATCGCTTTGAAGACCCAAGCATCTTTAATATATTGACCAACCACAGGTGTTGCTTATCATTTTCACGGACTTGTCGCCCCCATCATCACCTTTCTCCTTCTCCCTCACGACAGCTTGGAACCATGAGCAGACGACCGTTGGATTCCATTTGAAACTATGATCACCCTCATGTTCCACCATTGTCACAGTACACACTGGATTCTGCGATACATCTTGCTAACCTTTTTTGCTCGTTTACTTTACACTTCATGGTGATCATCTGGGAACCATTGCAAAGAAATGAATCTATAACAACAGATAACTGAAGAAAGCAAAATCCATGACAACAGAAATGAAACCATAACAACAGAGAAATGAATCCATAACAACAGACAATTGAAGAAAGAAAAATCCATAACAACAGAGAAATGAATCCATAACAACAGATAACCAAAGAAAGCAAAATACATAACAGAGAAATGAATCCAAAACAATAGATAATTGAAGAAAAGGGGCAGCATAACAACAGATAAATGAATCCATAACAACAGATCATTGAAGAAAATACCAGGACAATAACCCACACACTTATTTCTCTCTCTTCCGTATAACTACAGCACGCTATTCCATATATTGCATAAAATGTAGAGGACCACAAACAAACAAAAATATTGTAAAAAGACATGGAATAGTAATATTGCACCTACTTTAAAAGTGAACTTATACCCAGAAGTAGAATAGTTTATTCTAAAAGCGTGTTGTTAGAAATAAAATGGGGGTAAGTAACAAAAGGACAGTTAAGATTCTAGGTATTTCATGAAAAGAAACGTTTATAGATGTTTTTTTAAAGTGTTACTATTGTTGAGCTGCCTAAGATCGAAATTAAGATTGTTCCAAACGTGTGGTCCAAAATATGTGAAGGATCTTTTTCCAAATGTTTTTAAAAGAAAGTTAGAATTTTTTACCAAGAGATGGTTTGAGAATCTCAAAACACAGGTCAGGTTGTACGGGGTGATAATGGTATTTAGATAGGAGGGTCAAATGTTATAGAAAGAGTTAAAGGCAATAACTGACGCTTTATATTCAATTCGAGCTAGAATGGGCACCCAGTGAAGATCTTTTAGGATTGGAGTTGAATGGTTTTCAGAAACAAAGATATTTGTTTAGGTCAAATGGCAAGAGATCCAAGCAAGAAGCAAATGTAATATCAATACCTTCATCAGATTACTCATATACATAGTAATATGGTATCTTACAAGAACCTAATGTAAATAATGAATAAAAAGTAATGTTTACCCCGGTCCTGAGTAATAAAGTTTGTGGTAACCAAAGGTGGCACCAATCCTTTAGAATCTGTGCAAAATACACCTGAACGATTTCTTCTATCATCCTCTATAACTTGAATCTGTAAATAACAAAAGTTTAAATATATAATCATAAAGAAATCAGGAGATGTTTGCTCCTATATATGCAATTAAATTATCCAGTGATAAGAAAAAGAATTATTTGCCATTTCTTGGGCGGAGAAAAAAACCACATTCCATCAATACATATCAAATACTTGCTAAAGATAAATAAAGAGGAACTTGAAATGAACCAATTTGTCTAAATTGTTAAAATTAACTGAAACTCCTGCCTCAAGTAATCATGAAAATAAATGAATAGGAAATACAAATAAGAGGTTAAACATTTAAAGGCTTAGAGGAAAAAAAGATGATCGGAAATCTCTTGAATATAAACCGTAATAACATATCTGAAAACTTCATTCCGGAAATTCTTTTGCTTGCCTAAAGCCCAAAAGTAATGCTCTTATTCATATTGTATATCAAATTGTTCTTACAGGACTAGGCATTTGATCGGGATCCAACTTTCTTTGTGGAGGCTGCATTGCAGGTTGAGATACAGGGGCTCCTCCGTAGGGTGCAGAGCCAGGAAATTGGTTAACAGTTCCGGGCATACCCTGTGGTGGCAATGGATGCATTCCTTGGGGAGAAGGTGCTACCATTCCACTAGGAGGCAAACCATATTGTCCAGGCATTGTGGGTGGCTGTGTTTGAGTAGCTGATGAAGGGGGAAGGGATACGTTGCCACCAGGATAGGCTGATGTTGGCGGGCCTGGAAAGGGAGTTTGCGGAGGGCCATGGGAGTAAGATGTTGGGAGAGGGGCGCCCATTGACGAGGGTGGGGCTCCCATTGACGAGGGTGGGGCTCCCATTGACGAGGGTGGAAAAGCACCGCCACCACTATGAGTAGGGGCTGCCATGCTGTTGGGAGGAGGACCAAAATTGCTGGGTGCGTGATGAGCCATGCCTGAAGAGGGCTGTCCTAGATTGGTAGGCGGGGGACCCATACCAATTGGTTGGTGACCTATACTGGTTTGAGGGGCACCCATTGAAGAGGGTGGGGGTCCAACACTGGCAAGTGGCTGACCCATGCTTGGTTGGGGTTGACCCATACCACTGAATTGAGGTCCCACTGGCCTTAAAGGTCTTTGAGATGGCACAGCTCCTGCCATTGGAGTCATGTTGCTGGGAACAGGAGCCATTCCTCTTGGGGGAGCACCTCCCATGGGCATTTGAGGTCTCATCCCTTGGGAAGGTGTGGGACCTGGTCCTGGCTGAGGTTGCATGGCTGGATTTTGAGGAAAGCCTTGGGGCGGTCCACTTAAATGCATGTTGTCAAACTAATGAAAAAGAAAAAGTATTATTTTCATGTCAAAATTTTTTTCACATAATATGCTGGTATAAAACACACTACATGACTCTGAGTAAAGATGTGTTTCCCAGAGTTAGGAAGAAAGTGATCATTCTGACTTGTGAGATAAAATTTAATTTACCACTAGTTTCTACCCTTCTTAGAATGAATACCATTCATAAAAACTTTATTCACAACACAAAGATAAAGGCAAAACTATGATAAAAAAAACCCCACCCTCTTACAATAATTTAATGCTACAAAGAACTTATTTCACAACACCTTTGTAAATATTTTTAATCGTATTGCTATGAGAGTTATAAATGATGCTTAATGAATTTTTTTTAAGAAAGCTGGACTATACTTTTAAAAGAGGTAAAGGAAATTAAAAATTATAAGTACCTGTGAAGTTGGAGGTGTCGGCCCTGCAAATCTGTTTAAGGGCATGTTTGCTGATGATGAGCTTGGGGGATTCATCATCCCAGGTTGCATTGACATATTTCCCGCTGGAGGGCCACTGATAAGGAATAACAATACCATGAATAAAACATAGAATCTGCAATACATCATATTTAATCATAATCCAAGAAGGGAATACATAACTAGTATTTGAAAATTATACCAACCGTTGTGCAAAAATAAATATGAATTATTGAATTGCAGTCTGTATTTACAATTTCACAGACTTTACACCAATTTTCCTCCTTGAAAGTTCATTTCACAGAAGAAACTTCTTAACTCCTATGGGAGCCTAAACCTGAGTAGTTAATTATCAGCGCTTTCCTACTAGCATATGAATAAGATCTTTTACTGCCTATACAGAGCACTCTTCTTAAACCTGAGTATGGTGAAGAAAATATGTATAAAGAGAAACGACGTAAGACAAGCAAGAGCTAGCAGGTATTGAACTCCAGACCTTTTGATTACAAGCTGACCAGGCTAACCTGAGGACCACAGCACTTCATAGAAAAAAGAAAGAAAATGCTTTAATCTTCTCAGTGAATTCTTAAATAGATGTGTTCAGGTCCTAACAAATTGTCAAGCAAGGATGAATTAAAAATCATAATGTATCTTCACTTTCTTACCGCAAAACTTCGCAACAATCCTAAAATACCATTTAACAATTTGGAATATAGAAATGATTATTCCTGAATCCCACTCTATATGCTCCAAAGAAATAATAATCTGACAGAGAAACAATGGGCGAGGAATATAAAAATCTACCGAGAAAACCAGTATAAACAGTACAGGAAAGATTGATCTATGATAGTTCAAATCTACTCTGCTAAAATTGTAAAAATCATAAGGTGACATACCCTTGTGAGGGAAAAGGACCCCTCATTGGGACGTTTCCCATTGGAGGACCATTAGGCATCCCTGCCTTGTTACCTGGGGGAGGGCCAAAATTCTGTGTAGCTCCTGTAACAAAAAAAAAAACTTTTTTATTCTTATTTACTCTACTCAATATGCAAAACAATTCCAATTTAAAAGAGTTCATATAAATATACTTCAAAATAAAAATGAGGGCTTTTTTAAAGACCTTCTTAAGGACCAAGGGTAAATTGAAGGCATTGGGCTATTGGACGTTGTCTTTTTCTAAAGCCTAACTGTTATGATCTTCACCTTCATTCAAGTTTCAGCCCTAGCAGTTACATATATATACTAAAAGTTTTATAAGTACTATAAGCTTGATCGTAATTTGTTACTTTTAAATTGCAGTCCAGACCGGAATTTTACATTTGGGCTCATGCCACGACAGAGCGTTGCTGTTTAATTTAAAACTCAGTATTTCATGCTTCGCTGATTAATGTTTTCCCTACCATTAGGCTAAGATTGTCAAATTTAAGGACTTTAAAGGACCCGAAGTCCAAACGACATACATTAGGACTTTTTAAGGCCTTGATTTTGTTTTGACAAAATGTAAGGACTTTTATAGACCTGTGTGAACCCTGAATTTAATCTAGAAAAAAAAAAAAAGATTTCAAAGCATAGAATCTTTGAGGATGGTTTAATAGTTATTTACTTCTATATAAAATGTTCTCTCATTCAAATGATGTAAGAAAATTGAAACTTGTTCAGTGAATTTCTGTAAACACTGATAAAATTACACAGTTCAAAACAAAGGATAGGACAATGAAAAAACTAGGTTTGATTACTGCTAAAAAGTAAAATAAAATAATAATAAAAACCTATCAAAAATAATTTAAAAATAAATACATTTAAAGCAAATCCTACCTCTTGGTCCCCCACCATTAAACATGGATGGAGTTGGTCCAGCGCCAGAAGCTGGAGCTCCAGCATATGGAAATTGTCCACTCATGACGCTTTAAAATGACCAATTTAATATGTCGCTATGAAATCTGTTGCAAACCTGGAAAAAAGAAAAAAAAACCAATAGAATTAAGAATACATCACTTAAAAATCAATATCCAATATAAGGTCGATTTCAGATTAACAGTAAAAATTCAAGAATATATATTGAAATTTGAATTCTGAATCAAATTTCTATTAAATCTAGAATCTAGATCTATATTACACTTTTCATCACAACAGTCAATTTAGTTACCTATACATTTATAAGTGATACATCTACTAATTTAACATTAGCCTTGTTTTATTATTCACAATATTTGTGGGATCCATCTTACTGTGTGGCTTCCCACTTGTTCCTTAAATAAATAACACTGCTGAAATTTCTGACCATTCAAATCATGCAAACTAATCATGAAAAGAAGTTTCAATACAAAAATGCTGCTAACTATCTTAAGTTTGACACACAATAATCATGCAGTTAATTTTGTTCATTACAATACGAAAATTTGTGCCCGCTCTGGCTTTCTAAAGAACATCATCCTTTTTAAATAGGCCTGTATCTAAACAAGCTGTGTTCAAGTTTAATAGGAGTTCATGAAATATTTCATTTCTTTGGATGAGACATTTTTGTGGATAAATTTAAGAAAATCATCGAAACATATAATTATTTTGTTTGCATTTAGCCAGTTTTGTGCTGGTCTTTTTTATCCTGTTATGATTAAGACTGCGGCAATGTTTATAAAGTGATGGTCAATATCAATCAAACGGTGGTACTTGGAGATCTGACTTTCAAGGATGAAACTTAGATGTTTGAAGACCATTCAAGTACAACATAATCAATTTTCAAGTTAGGCTTATTTGGTGAAATATGAAAATTAGGCCTCAATGTAAGATTTTGTCAACGAACCAGGTGGAATTGCCCATATATATATCGTGTAGAGTAGAGAATAGGCAGAGTCTTGTCTGATTTCATTTAGAGGCATATATATTATAGGCCTAAACAGAAGATGTGGTATGGATCTAGATTTAGCTTTTCATCTAAAGCTAGCATCTAAAGCTTTCATCTAGAATTCTATAGAAATCTATATTCTAGATCTAGATTGAATGTACCCCCAGTGACACAAAGCCTGATCTTCAGCTCATAGTTTTATTTAAGCCTAATTTATATGTGAATGTTTTCGTTTAGACGTTGAACAAATCATGTTTTCTCTTGAATTCGTTCACTTTTAAAAGTGGGAGTGGAGTTTTTACATTAGATTTTGCAGCTCTTGTGTCACTGGGGGTAGATCTAGATCTAGATCTACATTCACTTGAGATCTACAAACTGAAAGAAATTTAGATTTTCTCATTGACATCATCTCTAATAGAATCTAGAAAGATCTAGATCTAGATTCTAGATCTAGAATCTAGATCTAGATCTAGATCTAGATCTAGATTCTAGTCTTTGAGGATCTACAAGGCTAAAGATTTAGATTTAGATCTATCTAGAATCTAGATCTAGATCTAGATTATATTTAGAATCTAGATCTAGTTAAAAGTACATAGATCATATGGACGCAGTAGATGTAGCCTAGATCTAGAATCTAGATCTGGATTTCTATAAAAATAAGTCAACAGTCAACATATTTATCATTTAATTTTCTATATAAATCTAGAGACTTAGAATCTAGAATCTAGATCTAGATCTGATTAAGATCAACACAGATTTAGAATCTATATTTCAATAATCTAGAAGATTTGGGACATAACCTATAGGTCTATAATAAGATCTAGAATTACATTAGATTCTAGATCTAGATATCTACCTGGAAAGAATTAAATTGACAATGATCACAATGACAAGAGTCAAAAACAACTGACAAAAACAGCCCATTCAATACACTACCGTTGTTCACACGTATCTGCTTTAATTCTACTTCTAACGATGTTTGGAATGTTTAAGATCAAGGTGTAAACTTTGAACGACCGTATCTTTCAGTAAAATGGGAGAAATGATTGAAAATCCACGAAGGAAACGCATTCATTCTTACCAGATTTTCATGAACAGCGTGTCATTTTGTACAACCGGTTCTAATGTTTTGCAGATAATTCCACGATCTCTGTGCCACGTACGGGAAGCTGACTATGATTTCCGTACATGCGCATTACATGCCACGTTGAC
Organism: Aegires albopunctatus; assembly: GCA_032466395.1. NCBI lineage: Eukaryota > Metazoa > Mollusca > Gastropoda > Nudibranchia > Aegiretidae > Aegires > Aegires albopunctatus. Next base: position 7,283 of record JASKDV010194719.1, read on the forward strand.
AGGAAAAGTTGGAATGTATAGGGAATTGCCGAATATACTTTCGCTTTCAAGTTGTCCAAGTTGTCCGTTGTGTTGCTAAGGTACACGAAATGGGGCCTCGATGAAAGATCCAAAAAAATGCCCAACAAACCCAGCTATCAACTGATCAATTGTTGCGACCATTTATCGTGTGAATTTATTGTATCACTCGACATGCGCTTAATATATCCAGAATAAAACACTGGTTGAATCAGCCAAAGGAAATTATTGTTACATTAATTTCTACAGAACATTTCTCTTTGGTTGTTCATTGGGGGAAAAAAATGGAATCAAAATATACTTGTATTGTGAAATCCATTATTCTACTTGTACAGTTAGATTTGTGTTATAAATCAATGTGCCTCTCACACGAATTTACTGCCTCTGATGATAAAGAGGAGTTCATTTTGCATTCTCAATTAGCATCTGAGAATCAGCGTACCGACAATAATATACCAATTCTAGTTTGGTGGACACAAGGACTTTTTGCTCATGTAAACCGAAATTCTTTGGAAAAAATAAAATGTAGTTTAGGGGACTGCTTTATAACTGCAAATAGAAAATACAAGAAAGACAAAAGAACAGCAGCCATTCTCTTTTATGGATCGGAGATACAACCAGATGATATTCCATTACCAAGAAGACAATGGCCCTTATGGGCTCTGTTTCATGAAGAATCACCATTGAATAATTATTTACTTTGTCATCTAAAATTTTTACGTTTATTTAACTATACAGCTACTTCCCGACAAGAGAGTGACTTTCCTGTGACTTTGCAATATGTGCCTGACAATGATTACTTTACATCAAGGGCGCCAATTCCAGTGGCGCTAAAAAACAAATTTAAAAAAGAAAGAGGGATGGCTCCTGTTCTATACATTCAGTCCCATTGCGCGGTTCCATCTGATAGAGATCGCTATGTCAAAGAACTCATGAAATATATACCAATTGATTCGTATGGAAAGTGTCTCAATAATAAAGACATTCCTAAAGACTTTGAAGATCCAGCAGCAAATCTGTACAATCCTGACTTTCTTGATTTTATTGCACCATATAAATTCCATCTTGCATTTGAAAATGCAATTTTAAATGATTATATGACTGAGAAACTTATGAAAGTGCTTCATATAGGAAGTATTCCTGTATATAAAGGAGCACCAAATGCTAGAGAATGGATGCCAAACAACAAAAGTGCAATATTTGTTGATGATTTTAAATCTCCAAAAGATCTTGCTGAATTTATCAAAAGGCTGGATGAAGATGATAAAGAATATGAATCATACCTGAAATACAAGACTGAAGGAATATCAAATCATCAGTTAAAAAGAAGTCTGGAAAGAAGAGAATGGAGGGTGAATAATGTAGATTTTCCTGACAAGATTAAGAGTTATGAATGTTTTTTGTGTGACCAAATTACCAAGTACATGAACTTGAAATCAAAAAATTCACAACTTCCAGATCCCAAAATTGCAGAAAAAAGCCATTTTGGGTGCAGTCAGCCATACACTCTTTTGATAGATCCAAGTGATGTACCTCGTAAAGATGTGTAGGTTTATGATTTTTCCTTTATTGTTATTTTTGTATTGCATAATTATGAATATACCAGTCTTTTTTTAATAAACTAAAGATCTTTCCAATTCTAAGCCAAAAATCTAAATCATGTTGAATTGCTATCATTGGCTCTTTCTTCTTCATGATGAGACAGGAAAATAAGTCAAATACAAACTTTATTGAATTGCTGAAGATAATATGATTTTATATCACAAGCCAGCTATGCAGAGAGCTGAGATATTATGTTTGTCTAGAATTGAAAAAGCCCTTCCCCTTGTACCATTATCACCTCTTCTTCCCATTCTCAAGTTTAAAAAAAAGTGTATATATTTAATCCCATCCACCATTCTACCCCTACCCCATCCTCACCTAAAATAATTGCCATAATGTGTATTTATTCCTCTTTTCTTTTTAGGTGGCATGAAGTTGATTGGATAAGCTTGTACTGGATGGCTTTTGACCACGCTCTTGTTGTTGAAGAAATGATCAGATCTAAAGAAAAAGACTCAACAAAGTTTAACAAGTATCTACAAAAGCTTTACAAAAAGAGAAGGAATAAATGATGCTGATGATTGGTTCAAATTGATTTCTAACACAATATTGATTATAATATTTTAGTGTGTTGGAATTGCTCTATATAACAGATAAATATACAAATATGAAATATAAATATTATGCAAGCATGAAGACACAAATGTTGACTAATTAAATACAAGGAGAAAGAAATCTAATGATGGGATGGAATCATTGCCTTAATTTTAGAAATCAGACACATTTGTTGTGATAACAAGAAAATAATTCATATACCACTCAATCCACAAAAAGAGCAGCTCTAACGCTTTCATTATCAACATCAATTATAGCAAAAAATGCATAGAGAAAGTAATTAATCCATTCCTTTGAAATTTATTTATTTATGCAACACATTGAAATATACTCTATGATAAAAACATCGACATAAGACAATATGATTGTATAAGCTAAACAAAATTCACTCCCATAAGTCATGTAAAAATATAGACAAGTTAAAAAAAAAATTTTTTAGAAGTATGGTAGCATAAGTGTTGATACTCTTAAACATAGGCTACAATATGGCATAAGATCTTCATTCAAGTAGTTAGGTAACATGTTACTAATATATCTAACGCTTCAAATATATAGGTGTTTTTTGTTGTTATTGGGTTTTTTAGTTTATTGGTTTTTTGGGGGATTATTTTTGTTTGTTTTTTTGTTTTGTTTTTTTTTTTCTGTATTTTTTTAGGGGGAGATTTTGGTTTTATTTATATGACCAATTTTTAAAATATGACTCTTTTTTCCATTCCAGTGACAAGATTTCAAATCAATTAGTGTAATTTCCATATACAAATCATAATTGTGACCCAAAAGAAGCATTCACAAATTAGGTAGCATGTTAAATACTAGATAAGCCATAACATGTAACTATCAGAGTCGATTTAGAGAAGGAAGAGAAAGATTTTATTGGATATCATTATTGATGACATATGATTTGTATCCTGTCTGGTCATCCAATATACATGCGGTGCAGGGTTTCAATAGAGCCCTCAGTTGCCCTCTTATGGGCTCTATAGCCCTCAATTGACATCCTTTTTTGCCTCTTGATGTTTATCAAATTCTTTTATCCTTGCCTTCAAAATTACATTTTGTCGGTGTCATTCTATAAACGTATAACTACAAATTTTTGGATTTTTGTTTTGTCACGTGAAATAAACTTGTCACACGAAACTTTTTTCAAAGTCGCTCATTCTATTTTTAACAGAAATGTAATTGGCCAAAAGAAAGGCATTATTTTCTTGCTTGATCTAAACGTTTACGATATTGCGATTCTCATTTCGTCCCTCTAAATATATAATTGTGCCTCCCCCACAATTTGTTTTTATTTTGCACTTATACGTTTATAGAACAACAGAAACGACATATACCTTCTTTCTTTAGGCTTTTGTTACTTATACTGTCAATCCCCATGTTACAAATAGGGAAATGAAGAAACATATTAACCTCATGATGGCATCCTTACCTTATGTAACAGCCCTCAGTAGAGCCCATTTTGAATCATCAGCCCTCACTTTGGACTTATGCAACGTTGTTTCAATCCCATGTTTTATCTGTTTTATTCACTCCCTCCTAATATGGGTAATTAATTATACGTGAAATGATGTGTTCAGCCATTTGCATTTAATTACAATTGACGTACATAGCTAATATATAATTTACAGGTATTTTTTATCTGTATAAATCATGTCCACCATAAAACCGTCAAAGTCTAAACCAACACCTTTAAAAGGAACAAAATAAATCTCTCCTTTGAAATCTGTCAATTCATTATTCCAACTACAGTGCAACCCCTGGATAACGAAACCCCTGAATAACGACAACCCCTGGATAGCGACATTGGCCTCTGGTCCCGATTTTTTTGCTATATATTATTAGTAAT